>PVKS010037194.1:0-18809 GCA_004027875.1 Aplodontia rufa | reverse complement strand
AAAAGGCCTGTCCTCTTGCCTTATGAGGGGCCATTACAGAAACCTAAGAGCACTTACATCCATAACCCATTGGATAGAATTCAGTCACAAGGGCATGTATAGCTGCAAGAGAGACCTGGGAATACTTTTTTATCTAATCAGTATTATTTTCTGCTAAGCACTGTGATTCTATTTTAGAAAAGAAGAAAGGAAAGGGAAAATTCATGTTGAAGTAGTCAATTATAAGGGCTGGAGTGGTGGCTCAGAGGTTACAGTGCTTGCCCAGCATGCATGAGGACGTGGGTTTGAGCAATGAGGGCTGCAGGAAGAACTTAATGAAACTGATTCTCTCTCTCTCTCTCTCTCTCTCTTCCTCTTTCTTTAGAAAAAAACAGTCAATTATCTTTGTCAAAGCTGTTAACTAAGAAGTTTCAAAAGAGGCTTCAAAACATCAAACTTAGGAAAAATTTATAAATTCTTGGATTAAGAGTAATCTGGCCATAAACCTTGCTAAGAAATTATACAGTTTGTCTTTATGTGCTAGATACATGGTTTTAAAGGTCCTACTTCATTATTTAATAATAATCTCATGTGACCTAAAGCTAGTCTTTAATGCATAATTTAAATACTTTACATTCCGGGCTAAAGTCAAAATTAATAATGTTGTTTATAAATCCACATTTCAAAATGTTTTATTGATAATTTTGAAAGATGGAGCAATTTTATGTTAGAATTGATGAAGTCATTCTACTAGTCTTCTTGAGTTGTTGTAACAAAATATCATAGACTGAGTGGCTTAAACGACAGAGATGTTCTTTCTTCACAGTTCAGGAGGGTGGAAGGCTGAGCTCAGGGTGCAGTATGGTGGGGTTCTGCTGAGGGCTCTCTTCCTTCCTAGCTTGCACATAGTTACCTTCTCATTGTGAATTCACAATGAAGGAGAGAGAAAGAGAGAGAGAGATTTCTCTCTTCCCCTCTTTATAAGGTCACAATTCTATCAAATTAGAGCCCCAAGGTTGTGACTTCATTTAACCATAATTGCCTCTTAAAGACTCTCTCTCCACGTTGCAGGTTAGAGCTACAATGTACGAATTGGCAGGGGTGGGGTGGAGATGCAATTTGGATCATAGTAGAAATTGTAGTTTTTTAATCACGTTGATAAAGAGCTTTTACTAGGAGTAAAAGATACAGCAGGTAGTCATTTTCCCTTTCACTAGTGTTTTCATTGAGTGTTGTGTTCATATTTCTTGGAAGAATCTACTAAAGTTATTTATCTTTGCTAAAAATGAATAAAAAATGAGGAACCTAAATCTGCACCAGTTCCTGCTTGCTTCATGTTACGGAGCATCTACTATGCTTCTTTTCTGATACCTTGAGGTCCATCCATGGAATTAAATCATGTCACTCTGTTTAATTATCAAAGTTTAATATGTTTATCTATAGATACATATAAAATTAATACCTCAAACTATTAAGTAGGAACTCTCCTCTTTGGAGAACATTATTATGGTGGTGTTTGGATTCTGCAACACAGTCTACAGATTTTCAGGAGGTCCATTACCCTCCTGGAATTTAACGCAGAGAGTTTACAATACGTGCTTAAGATGATAATTAATACTGTCTGCCTTGTGTATTTATTTTAAGTTTTAAATGAGAAAATCTGTTTAAAATGGTTAAGCAAGGTAGCTACTAACACACAAAAAAGCTTTCTACAAATGCTAGCTCAAAATGAATAAACATGATCCTCAGTATCACTGTCAACCAATTCTGAGATAATTTGGCAATTGACATTTTACTAAAATGGAGTTTAGAGGGACTGTCAGGCTGCTTCTCTAATGGTCACAGAGTCCTGAGTAAAGAAATGCAAGTATCTGACTTTGCTATTAAAGACACTATGTAGGTTAGAATCCTACAAAAACTTCTTCATTTATTTCAAATATATATTATTGATCTGTTATTTTGTTCTTGGCCCTTGCTGGATGCTGGCCATGTAAGGATGAACAGTAAAGATATATTTCTTGTTGTTAAGAGGCTTTCTTTATCTCACTTTTTGTCATCAGGGACACAAACAAGGGGCTGAACTAGATAAAGATAAATATCTGTTTCAGGGAGAGTGGCCTTGAAAGACTTATTTAAAGAGATAGCATTTAAACTAAGACCTAAAATGAGAGAAATGACTCAGTGATGCATAAGTTCAGGGAACAGCGTGGGTAAAACCATATGGTTAGAAAGAGCTTGGCATTTCTGAAATCGTTTTACCAGCATGGCTATGGCATAGTAGATGAGGAGGAAAGTTTTGTAAGATAAGGTTGGAAGAAGAAAGCATTGAGTATGTTATCCCGAGACTTTGTAGTTTATTTTATGTGTACTTAGAAGCCATTGGAGGTACTTTTAAAAAAGATCCCTTTTAATGCTACACGGAGAAAGGCATGAAGGGATGAAGTTATCCAAGTATGAGACAATAATGTTTTGGATTAAATTAGTGGTACCAGTTGAAATGGCAATGGTGGACATATAGGAGTTATATCACTAAAATTGATGAGACTTCCAATGAGTTTGATATGGAATGTGAGAGAAAGTAAGATCAAAGATGACCTTGAGATTTCTTGCTGAAATAATAATGTGGATGATGATATAATTTGCTGATATGAAGATAAATGAATGAGCATGGAAACAGATTTGGAATGGAAAACCATTTTTCTTGTATTAAGTTTGAGATACGCACAGTGTATACAAGTAGAAAGAATGATAAAGTCAAAATGAATATGTAGGTAGAGCTTAGAAGAGAGACTTGAATTAGAGATGTGAATTTGAGTGTCATTGGCATAAACATGGTATTTAAATCCACGGGACTTGAAAAGCTTCCTTTCCCCATCCCAGGGAGAAATGAAAGACAACCAAGACTGAGTCCTGAGGACCACGAGATATAGAGATGAAGAAACCAGCAGCCATGCTGAGAAAGAGGAGTGTATGAGGTAAAAGGCAGATCAGGAGAGGACAATATCACGAAGGGAAACTAAATCCAAATTGAGGAAACGTATTGAATGCTGCTGAAACATCAACTATTTGAGGGCATTGCTTTGGCCAAATGAAAATCCTTGAAGACCTTGACAAGCTTAGTTTCAGTGGACTAAACGGGAAACAGACACTCTGTGAATAAATAAAGAGTGAATTGAAGGTTAGAAAGTATTATCAGAATATGTAAACAACTCTTTTGAGAAGTTTATATAAAAGGGAATAGAGAAGTGAGGCCATATCTAGAATTTGCGGGGTCAAGGGAAGGTTGTGGTTTTGTTATTTGTTGATTTTATGATGGGAGATATTGGAACATGTTTGACTGCTGAGAGAAATGAACCAGTACAAAGGAACAAGGGAGACTCTTGGACGGGAAGAGGGTGGAATCTGGAGCATAGGGTAGGCACTGGCTTTGAGAAGAGGAACATAACCCCCGCTGTGATCAAAGGGAAGTAGGAGAGGCCTCTGGATTGCTAGTGTAGGTCCACTTGGTCCTTTGGTTGTTGAAAGATGGGGGAGTTTTTCCTGGGGCTTCTAACTTCTCAATGCAGCAGGAGGGGGAATCACTGGAGATGGAGGGAAGACGGCATTGAGGCGCAGGAGACTGGAGAAGGTGTAAAGTAGCATTCAGCAAATGGACACTCAAGTCTACCTGAGGAACAGTAGGATTTCTAGAAGGCACTGAGTCTAATGGAAGTATAATATAAAGGTGAAAATATAGCCCTTTTTTAGTTTATCTGGTAACATTCATCTGTTCAACTACAAGCCTGGAGAAGACAGGTTATGTTCACTGAGCGACAGTTTTTCCAGAAGATGGCGAGGGAAATGATAGACAATGGAGCTGAGTGGATTTGTAAGGGTGTTATTATAATGATGGATGAAGGAATCAAGATGGTAAATGAAGCCAGGAGGGGCTACTTGGGAAAAAAAGATGTAAATATGTTGCAACCTATAAAATTTCTGAAATATGAAGGGACTGACTTTAATCAGATGACAAGCCACAAGTTTAGACAACAGAATGATAGGTTTGCCTGTTCATTGCCATGCACTTGGATTAGATCGTTCTTTGCAGTGCTTGGCTTGAACGTTTGCTGATCATATCACATCATTGCAGACCATTTGGCTTTAGTTTTCCCAATCATTTCAAGGTGAAGCCTTCACTTCTGCTCTATGAGCAATACTTCTGAATCAGGACTCCCTTCTTTGCTTGCAGAGAGCATTAAATTGACATCATCTCACAGCCATTAATTTTCACCTTTTCTATTTAGTGCTTAACCTGGAGAACCAGCAGAACCAGGTGGGGGAAAGCCAGCCAGCCATGCTCCTCTGACCCAGGCTCTTACTTAAGGATAATTTATTTCATTAGCCCATGTAGAGTCTCTGTTGGCAAATAAAGTGCTTGAGGCATGCTGATGAAAACCTACACCTATGACTAGCATATAAATCAAATCCTGTGATGCCATATGACTTGTTTCTTAGCATAAACCATGCCTAACCATTCATATTCTTTGAAGGCCAATAAGTTTAGACTGTGGTTATTCTGCAGGACACATTTGAAAATAAGAATGACATTGTAATCAATTATTTCTCAAAGCTTCTGTTTAATAACATCTGAGACCAAAATTTGTACCTTATTCCAAAAACGTGAGGCTCACAACTTATTGAAAAGTATAAACATAATTTTGAGTCTGGCCCCACTTGGTCACTTTAAATCAAAATGCCCACTCTTACACCATGATGTTGGTATCACAGAGAAGTCATCCTCAAACATCTACATTGACCCTGGTCTTCATCCTGACCTGACTCAGGTTACATTTTGCTCCTACATGGCCTCACTTTTTCCAACTCTTTTTTATATGATATCTAGCACTATTTACTTGACTTCTTATTTTGTGCTTTTCTCTTTGGCCTTAGACTGAGCAATAAACATATTCTTTCTGGTTTGAAGTGATCCCTGGAAATGTAAGTGTTGGCATAGACCTTCAGAGGGATTGCACTCCCTGGATTTCCCCCAACCACAGGTGTGGACAATATGTATTTTGTCAGTACTTTAGCCAGTTGCTGAAATACAAGTGGAAAGTTTTGCATGATTTCCAGAAGCCAATCTTCTAGGCATAAGCCCCTCTGGACTGAAAGTCCCTAGAGAAGTATCTGCCATGCACAAGCCACCCCACAAATATTGAATACATAATAAATAATCATATAATACATATAGACTATTTAGCATGTGACAATCATACTTGTGACTAGCATTGTTATGTGATTTATGTAGTTTAATCTTCAAAACAGCCCTGAGAGGGTACTGTTCTGCATCTAATTATTACACTAATACAATGGAGTGAAAGGTTTGGAATCCACCTCCTCCAGCATCCCACCTCTGGTTAGTGAGGAGACTGACTTTTAAGACAGCTCTGAGTTTAATGGTTATAATCATAGACCTGAATAGTGAAGCAAACAATGGACTCTAGTCAGATCAGGTATCTGGGGACGTAAGGCCCACTGTTGGTAGCTCATATGCATCCAGTATTGTCTGCAAGCCAGACTCTGAGCAGGCACTTTGCGTGTGCCACCTCCTCTTGGATTTGTTATTTCAGTTTTAAAATGAGTCAAGTAAGGCTCCAAGAGGTAAGTGACCCATCCAATATTACTTAGCTAGTAAGTTGTGGACATAGGTCAAATTTAGATCAGTTGGGCTCCAAAGCCATTGTTCTTCACCATTTTATTTTACAAAAGAGGTAGTTTTATATTGCCAAGTTATGTATTAAGACTATTTCATCCTGAACTTCTACAAAAACTCAGTTGTCCAAATGTCAACTGAGGATACTACTTCATTCCACCTTCTAGCTGAATAAAGTTTAAAGAACTGATTTAGAAATTGTCTCACCAGTTAACAGCTCCCAAATGTTGTTAGTTCTCAGAAGAAGGAAGAGCAGAGTTTCTCTCATACAAGGGAATCCTCTAGAGTGGAGGTGGAGCCCTTGTTGGACTGACCTCATTGATTTGTATGAACTTTCCCTCCACTCTGGAAACGAGTTGCACTCAGGAACTAAGATAAAAAGCAAACCCAGAACCTTTGCTCCTAAAAGAAAAGAAAAGCCAGTTGAGGTCTTAAGCCTTGGGTATAAAAGTTTCCTTTGCAGTGAGGGGGCTTCCTAAATTCTTGTCTCAATAGGTCAGGCTCCTCTGCCTGGATTTCATGGCCACCAGAACCTTCACTTGCCAATCTATTCAATTCCAGTCCTCACACTTCTAACCATCCAACTGATCAGTCTCCTCTTCTCTGTTTCCACTCATACTGTTGCCTTTTTATATCTATCCTGCCCATTTACTCAAATTTGCCTGTCAATATTTCTTACTCCATCCATGCATCCCTTTCTCCATAAACCCTCTTGATTTGTGAAGTAAACTAAGGGGACAAAATCTGGGGTTCACAGGACCTGAGTCAAAATCTCAGAGACGGCATTTACTGTGTACCTTTGAGTAAATCACATAATTTCTCTGAAGAACAGTTTGTTCATCTGTAACACTGTGAATAATAATAAGACTACCTCAGCAGTTATTATCAGAATTAAATGAAATAGCAAATGCCAAATACTTAACTCAGGCACATAGCAAGTGATGAGTGCACGTTACCTACTTTTCTGCTTTCCATCAAGAGACCTTCATTCTAACCTGTCTTCCAAAAGAAAATACGTGATTCGTAGAGTTCATTTGGTTTTGTTACTGAGCCAAATTTGTTTTAAGAGACAGTCTATGGTAGCTCATCTTTAAGAAGGCCACCATAAATTCTTTCTTTGCCAAATTCAAATGCCATTCCACCATCTAAAGGAAAAGACCATTCCTCTACACCACACCCTCTTCAAGCCTGAGTTGGCCTTTGTGACCTATTTGTCATTTGAAAACAAAAACAGAAGTGACATTCAGGTACTAACAAGGAGAGGCCCTAGAAAGCCTGACAGCTTCTTCCCAGATTTCTTGCAACAATCACTCTAGGAGAAGATAGTCCCCACACAAGTCCATGTGTCCTAAGATCACTGTATTGTGAGAAGCCCAAGCCCATGGAGAACCCTGGATAATAAGAAAATACCATGAGATTTGTGAAGAAAGGCAGAAACCAAGGAGTGGGGAGACCCCCCATTGGATGAAAGACTCCTCGAGCCCCAGCTGCCTAACTGATTCTCTGTGGCTCAGAAACCCAGCCCAACTCCTCCCAGATTGCTGACCCACAAAACCACTATCAAATTAAAATGATTATTTTAACCAACTATGTTTGGGGGTAGTTTGTTATGTAGCAATGAACATTTGAGCATAAACTTAGACTTTTGAGGTTGGTAAAATAAAGGACTGACAAGATGGAGTTGTGAGGGCATCTTCCTTGGTGTCTGAAGACATGGATTAGGTGGCCTGAACTTGCTCCTGTTCTTTAAGAATGGCCTGGTAGTTCTCTCTTTCCAATATAAATGGTTTTTCTAGTATACTGAGAAGTACAATGTAAAGTCAAGCCCTAAACTATAGGTTTCAAACTTGGCTTTGCCTCTTATCAGTTGTGACTACATTAGTTGGGGTTCTAAAGAGGAACTGAACAAATAGAATACATATAATTATAAGAGGAGATTTAATAGCTCACATGGTTGGAGGTTGAATAGTTCCATATTGGCTGTCCCAAAGCTGCAGAGCCTGGGAAACCAGTGGTACTCAATTTCAGGAAGTTGAAGCAACAGAACAAGAGAGGGATCGATGATATAGCTCAGTCCAAGACTAAAGGCCTGGAAGCTCCTTAGAGAGCCACTGGATGATGGTAGCAGCAAAAAACCACACCCACTCAAGAAAGGTTGAAAATGTGTGCATATGTGTGGATGCCAGCTTCCCCATCCTTCAATTTTCTTTTTCTATCATTCCACACAGGATTCCAGTCTACCGAATGGTGCCACCCATATTCAGGGCAGGTCTTTCCCACTGCCTGCTGACCCCTATGCCAGTCTTCTCTAGAAACACCTTCACAGACACTCCCAGAAAGTTCCTTTACCAATTTTCTAGGTGTATCTCTCTCCTGTCATGTTGACAACCAAGATTAGCCACCATAGTGATCTCAAACAAACCACCTAACATTTCTGAGCTTCTTTCCCTCTTTTGCAATACAGGATGGTAATACCAACCTCTCCAGTTGTGTAAAACTTAAATGAGATAATGCACATAAAGCACTCAACAGACAGCCTGAGACAGTGAGCATCCAGTAAATAGTAATTTATATTCACCTTGATGGTCCCCTTACTGCCAGGCTTCTACAATAGAAACTCCTGGATTTAATACCAAATATTTAGAAACGCTAGCCCATCTTCTGCTGACTAATTTGTATCACAGCATTTAGGAATATTTTTTTTACATAAAAGGGAGTCAAAATATAACATGGAGGAATGACAGCCTATTCAACAAATAGTGCTGGACAAACTGACAGCCACTTGCAGAAGGTTGAAATAAGGACCTTATCTCTCACCTTGCACTAAAATCAAATAAAATGGATCAAGGAACTAGGAATTAAACCAGCTACCATACAACTGCTAGAAGGAAAATTAGGACCACTATTCCATCATATGGGAGTAGATAATGACTTTCTCAACAAGACTCTCAAACCAAAAGAATTAAAGTGAAGAATCAATGGGTAGAATGCCATTAAATTAAAAAGCTTTTGCGCAGCCAAAGAATTGGTCAAAACTGTCAAGAGAAAGCCTACTGAATGGGAGATAATCATGGCCTGTGATTCCTCCAACAGGGTGACTAATAGCCAAAATTTACAAAGAACTCAAAAAAGTTAAAATCAAAAACACAAGCAATCCAATCAATAAATGGACAAAGAGCTAAACAGAAACTTAACAGAGGAACTCAAGCAAGCCAACAAATACATAAGAAAGTATTCCAAATCACTAATAATCAGAGAAATGCAAATCAAAACTACATTAAGATTTCGCCACACTCCAGTCAGACTGGCAAAGATGAAGAATACAAACAGTAATGAATGCTGGAGGGGTTTGGGGGAGACAGGAACACTAGCACACTGTCAGTGGAACTGCAAACTGGTATAGCTGCTCCAGAAAGCAGTGTTGAGTCTCCTCAAAAAATTAGGGTTGCATCCACCATATGACCCAACTATCCCTCTTCTGGGTATTTTCTCAGAGGAGTTGGAATCAGCACATTACAGCTACACAGCAAAATCAATGTTCACGTATAATAGCTAAATGTATGGAATCATACATTTATAGTTTATAATAGCTCAATTTATAATAGCTAAATGTATGGAATCAACCCAGATGCCCCTCACTAGAAGAATGGATCCAAAAGCTCTGGTATATATGTATATACAATGGAATTCTACTCAGCTATTAGAAGCAATAATATTGCGGTCTTTGAAGCTAAATGGATGGCAATGGAAGAAATCATGCTGAGCGAAGTTAGTCAAACCCAGAGAGTCAAGGGTCAAATGTTCTCCCTTATTTCTGGAGGCTAAACCCAGGCTTGGGTGAAAGATCAAGCTCATGTACTAGACTCATCAAAGTTGAAGAAACACATAATCTAGGGGAACCATAAATATGGGTGGGGGGAAGAGGCAGGAGAGAGGGCAGAGGAAGGGATAATGTGGAATGATTTAAGGGGTGTATCAAAAATGTAGCAGGTTGGAGTGGTGGCCTAGCATGTGCGCGGCCAAGGATGTGGGTTGGAAGCCCAGCACCAGGTACACAAAAGAGTATCGGAACAATGAAAGCCACGTGAAAAACTAAAATTGATTCTCTCTTTCCCTCTCTCTCCTCTCCCCTTCTCTTTTTTAAAAAAAGAAAAGAACAATGTATATTGTTGTTTACTCCCCCAAGAAGCCAAATAATACTTCTTCAATTCTGGAAAATGCACAATCATGTATATATATATATATATATATATATATATATATATATATATACACGTATATATATACGTATATATACACACACACACACACACACATATACATTTATATATATATATGTATAGAAAGAGAGGGAGAGAGAGATTTATATCTGTTATAGGGGAGAAATATAGAAAAGTCAAGAGACAGATGTGGGTAATGTGGGAGTAATTTTGAATTAGGATCAGGGCATATCATATTGTTACTATATATGCATTTATGATTGTATAACAGCCCAACTCCTCAATAAATTTTTTAAAAAATATTAGTTCTTGTAGACAATGATCTTTCCAATCAGAATAAGAGAGCAGTGTTATTTAGACATAATTTTATTGCTGATGGCTTGAAATCAGAGTGTCCACATTTTTTGTGGGCCAGACTTCCATTTTAAGGGGAATGCTGAATTTAAAATTTCCCCCTTGTTATTCACACTTAATGCCACATTTGAGCAGCCTTTATTTGCTCTCAGATGGTGGATGTCCATCAATGTGTTGGCCAGTGGTCACAGGAGCAAAAGGGATACATGGTGCTGTATGGTCCTTACACTCTGTTGGCTTATTGATCCACAGTGAACATAGCCTCCCAGTTCCCTGGCATCATACCGCCATTGTTCCACCAGGTTGGTTTGTAGGTCCTATAAGGTGAGGATGGAAGAAACCTTCACTGCAGAGACTGGGTGTTGTTTATTAGGGTATGGTGAATACAGGTCTCGAAGGGAATATTTGCATGTTATCCATTAATTCATTCCACAGATATTTACTGAGAATCTACTATGTGCCAGAAAATATGCTATATGCTGAGGATACAGCAGTGAACAAGCCAAATAATTTTTAAGTGCATAAGAGAGATATTTCAAATATTTACCCCATCTTTAAATAGGTACTGCAAAAGGAGAGTGAATAGTGCTGGTATTTCATCAGGAACTAAGATTTCTGGGTAAAGGACATCTAAAGTATGATTTCAAGATTAAGTAGGAACTAGCCAGAGAGAAGTAAAGAGATTGTAGCATTGTGTGCTAAGTCAGCCCCTGCTCCTCTGACACACAAGTAGGCAAATGGAAGGCCCAGATCCAAAGCCTCCTTTTCTCCTAACACTACACAGCTTACATTCTATATTATGAGGGGGCTTTTGCTTATGTGTGTGTACACCCATTCTAAACATCCAGTCTCCTAATCCATTCCCAAGAAAAACAGCTAACCAGAAGTTTGCACTGTAGTGACATGGTACAACTTTGAGATGGCAAACCCTTGGAAGAAACCTATAGCGAGATCTAAAAATTAGTCCCATGTCCCAAGGAAGGGGCCTAGAAGAGGATATACAGTGTGGGCTCCAGGCAGGCAGATCTTGCTCTGTAGACACTGTGCCCCATTGTGACTATAAAACAGGAAGGGGCCAAAGTGGGTTCATAAAATCGGGACCTTTGTTTCCAGGTCTGAGGATGACACTGGCACCGGCACCACCACAAGCCACTGTCCTTGCAGTCCTGACCACTTAGAGATCCAGAGAAGTTTTAGTGATCCTTTCTAGAGCCATTTTCAGGAATGCCTGTGAACCCAAGTGTGTGTGTGTGTGTATGTGTGTGTGTGTGCACGTGCACTTTTCTGTCAGCTAGCTCCACTTCCTTCAGCCTCAAGGAAATCCATAATGCCAGAAGGTTTGAAAAAAATCACTGGAGCAATTAGAGGGTTGTACTGGATGCCTCTGAGATCACTTCAAGCTCAGAACCTCTGAAACTCCCAGAGCCCCTTCTCTGCAGGAAACTGGGTCTCTATCCTGGGCCTGTCTGAAAAGAACTCTGAACATTAATCGAGCTTTGAGTTGCCTGTTCTTCACTCGCAGATGACTTCTAAACATTTCAGAGAAGCCACACATCAGCCCAGTGGTAAATGATTCTAACCTCTTCCACAGCACTAAATTTCTCAGCAGCTAAGGAAGACTGTCACCAATACATTAATACTCCTCCCAGTCTAGAAAGAAACCATCTTAAGAAACAACAAGGGTGTCAGGGCAGAGGGGAACATATTAATAAGTATTGGAAGAAGCCACAGTAAAGGCATTTATTTCATTTAAAGAAAATACTTTATTTTGTGGACAAAATAAGTCTTCAGACACCTTTTTAAATTCATTTTGCTGATGGTAAACGGTGTTTACCTCCATATCCTCATTGTTTTGCCGGGGGAGACTGCCTTGGAAAGCTTTATCTAAAAGTGAAAGCTGAAGATTTCTTGTTTGTGAGTTTAGGTTTTTTTTTTTTTTTTGGCTTGTTTTTGTGTTTTTCTTTGGAGTGTTTTGTTTGCTTGTTTTTTGTTGTTTGTTTGCTTTTGTGAAATAAGTGATTATGAAACTGTTCCCAAGAACAAAAGTGGTTTGGAATTAGATTATCCTACTAGGTGATAATACAATGCAGTTATTTCTAAGGGTAGTGAAGGAAGGATCCTGTTTTTCTACATTTGTGATCTCATCACACCTGACAGTAGCTTTTTCAAACACCCAGAGTATCATTATTATAACCACTTTTTAATTCATTCACCATGACTGCTTATGGAGCCGGCCCTAGGAACAGACTTAACATTTATTGAGTGTTTATTACGTGGCAAACCTTTACTAAGCCCTTTACACATTAATTCCCTATTTCACCAATGAGAAAAACAAAGCCCAAAGAAACTCAGTCATCTATATAGTAAGGAGAGTGAGTAGGCATTTGAACCCTATTTGGTCCCCAAGCCATTGCTCTTAATTTCTGTGGGGATATACGGAAGGAAGAGACCTTCTTTTAAAAAGGCAAGGTCATGCACTGGACCCTGTGCAAGCATTAATTCATACAGAGTTCACATTGTACCTGAGTACTCCAGAGACAGGAAATGGGATGATTGATGCCAGATGGGCTAATAAGAGCATTTCATATGCAGCCTCGAGATGGAGAGGCCAGATCCACCAGCAGCAGAGGGTTGTCCTGAACACACCGCCTTGCTCCTTGCTCTAGCAGCACTGAGTCTCCTTTGGGAAACATTACGCAGGGCGGTTTCAGGTAGGGATGGAGTTAGTGCCTTGTTTCTCTCCTCAAGCTTAACTGGGAAGCAATGGTGGCTTGAGGTCTCTGGAACACACTGTGGTATCCAAGTGGGCCTTTCTGACAGACAACCATTATTAAGAAAGATACACAGTTGTGTGTCACTTAATAACTGGGATTGTTCTGAGAAATGTGTCATTAGGCAATTTCATCACTGTGTGAACATCATAGAGTATACTTATCCAAACCTACAAGGGACCAACCACTGGGCATGGCCTCTCAAAGCAATCAAGAGATACAGTAAATGTGAGATGCAGAAGGCTGCTGCCAGTGTAGCACAGCTTATTGTCTTACAGTAAGCTATTTTTATAAGTAAAAGGTGCATACGCTAAAACAACAATAAAAAAATATATCTAATAGCAACGTAAGCCAGTAACACAGTCATTTATTATCAAGTATTACTACTGAACATAGTTGCACTAGCTCTCCTTCTATAGGAATGGCAACACAGTAGATTGTTTACATCAACACAACACATACCCAAGTCATGCATTGTGCTACAACCTCACAACAGCTTCACAGTCACCTAGGATAGGAATTACTCCCCTCCATTAAACTTTTATGGGACTGACGTACATGTGGGACATTGTTGCTAGAAATGTCGTTATGTGGTACATGGCTGTACTTGACTATTTCAGGTTGTGAGAACTGTAGGATGACAACATTTAACAACCTCTGGCTTCAACAGTCTAACTGGAAAGGCAACTTTGGGAGAGTAGCTGATGATGAACATGATAATGGTGGCTGACATTTGTTGAGTTCTAACCTTGATGTCACAACCACTTAGGTGACTTGGGTGCATTCACTCAGGAAATCTATGAAATGATCCTAGGAGATGATTACCAATATCTCATTTTACAGAGGAGTAAACTGCAACTTAAGGGGGTTATGTGTCAACTGATTCAGGGGTCAGACACTAATAAGTTGGTAGACAAAATGTTTTAAATTTTAGAATCACAATCTTGAGCACTGGCTGCATTATAATGCCCAACTCTTGTGAAACACCAATCATTTATCTTTCCTGATAAATTACAAGATAGAGGAATCACTTTGGAAATGGAAGTATAGTCCACAAACAGATCCTTATCACTAAATTTCATTTCTTTTTCAAGTATTACCCCAAATATACAGAGAAGTCCCCAAAAATCTCTCATGTTATTCATAGAGGATAATGCTTAAAGAAATGATTGAATGAAACTGGGAAAATGTAGGTATTAAAACAGGCAAGTGAATCTCTGGTTTTGCATGTTTATAATGTTAAGGGCTATCAGTGATACTTAACCCTCAGGCTCTGAGGCCAGCATACTGTAATTATCCCTTCAAGAAAAGAAAAACCACCAGAAGTAAAAATCTCTTTCTCCCATCCCAGACGCTACAGCTGCCTTATCTTCCCTCTGGTATCCCTGCAGTTATTTTCAAGAGATATTTATTAAAATGTTGCTACTCAAACTGTCTGAGGCCCATGTCTTGATATATTCAATATGTCAGCCAGTCACTGAAGAGCTATTTCTGTGTCTAGCACTGGGTGAGGTACTTTGGGGACCCAAAAAGAGTAGTTGATGTATTACATATATGCATTGCCCACCTGATATAATCAGTCCTCACAACAGCCTTTCAAGGTAATTATTGTGTGTGATCTCTTGCCTGGCATACACAAGGACCCAGGTTCAAAGCCTGGCACAATGTAAGCAAGTAAGTGTCAGAGAAACAAAGGCCAAATGGAAAAAATAAACAAAATCTCTCTTTCTTTAAAATAAAAAAAAAAGAGTTGTTGAGTGGTAATAGTGTTTTTCTTAAGCCTAAAGTCAAAGTTTTGATTCAACCTCATTCTCAGGATAAATATGTTAATTCATTCCTACTGAAGTCTAATGAGTACCAAGCTAGGTCATAGTGATTTCATCACAGTTTTTTAACATGGAAAAATATCGATCTTGTCCTACACTCCAAGTCAACAGCAACCAAAGACAAATGTACTCACTTGAGTTTTTGCAACACAGAATCAAAAAAGCATTTGGAAAATTCTAGGGTTGACAGTACACCATCAATCTTAACCTTTTTGAGGCAGAACTCATAATATTTTATTAGATGCTACCAGAGGGGAACCATGTCTGGTTTCCATCATTTGTAGGATCTAGCATAGTGTTTGCAACCAGACAGTATTTGTTCTCATCATTCCTCTGTTTCTACTGACATCAATAATTATGATCATTCCTGAGGACTAGGCCTCCCACATCATCCAGAGCTGACTCTGAGGAGACTTGACAAACATCACTGTCAGAAGATCCTCTTCAGTGGAGCTCAGCGAAAACAATTTCTGGGACTTACTGAAAAGACCAAAAGATTACCCTTCGTTCTGACAGTAAGTAATGAACATCTTGCTACGGAAGTCACTGCAGAAAGACTAGGGCAAATAGTTGTACTAAGATTCCCTCTAAAACTTCTTCCAACTCCTAGAACCTCTGCTGATTTTTCATTTCACTTAAAATTTGCCTCCCAGTCACCTTTCCCCACACTCAGTACTGTCTTGAAATGCCTTGTGTTTCTGTCACTGAAACAAAGACCTGAGCTAATCAACTTACAAAGAAAAGGTTTGCTTTTCCCGTAGTGTTGGAGGTTTCAGTTCATGATTGGCAGCCTCATTGCTTGTAGGCCTTGAATGCGGTGGGAGTCAAGGGAACAGCACAGTCATGGTGTGGGCACATGGCATAGAAGACCTATTTGCTCAGAGTCAAGAGGTAAAATGAAAAGAAGAGGAAGGAGCTGGGGTCACTGTTCCCTTCAGGGAAACACCCCAGTGACAGGATGACCCTCCCACCAGGCCCCTCCTCTTAAAGGCTCCACCTTCAGAGTCATGGGCTGGTGACTAAGCAAGCTTTTAACACATGGTTTTGGGGGCATTTGAGATCCAAACTATAGCACACTCATGAATTAACCACATTTTAAATGTCTACCTTAGAAACCGGATTTTTAAAAGCAAGTTGTTTGTAGCAAATACTGTAATTTCATGCATTTAGAATTAATGGGAAATTATTATAAGTTTTGTCTAATAGTATAAGTCCAACAGCAGTATAGTATAGTTCCTAGAAAATACACTATTTGAAAACTTATCAAATCCTCAAGTCCCGTAAAAGATTGTACTGTGCCCTAGGTAGATCTGAAATGTTTTTCATTATTTCCTAAGTATTCCCTCTTAAGTTAGGTAAAATATTCATGCTTTCTTCTAGCTCTTATAAGTTCACATTCTACCATACGCTGATCATTGCAGACCAGTGAAAAACAATGGAAAGGAAAAGGAAACACTACCCGTTTGAAGTAATCAGGGCTCATGTGTAAACCATTTGTTTACAAGGCACAGCTGCAGTGTGTGCACCTATTGTACCATTTCATAATAAGTGCCCAGGGAGCAGGCACTCTGTGTCACGGGTCTCAGCCAGGATTTGCTACGCTGACTAATCCCACATTACATATTCATGGACAATTAACCAGATTCTTACAGTGTCCACCTATTCCCCAGGAAGACAGAAAGCACTGAACACAGAGTAAACATTCAGCAAATACTACCAATTGGTTGCTTAATTGACTGGAAATTGCTCTCCTTTTTTTCTAACAAGGAGGGTCCTCATTAGCACAATGGGACAGCAGAGCACTAAACTTTACTGATGCTGAAATTCACTTTATTCAGGCTTCCATCGGGGCTTACCTGTCTGGGAGGAATGAGCTTAGGAAAAACACTATCTGGCTTAGTCAATATTAAATTATAAATCCATAAGTGGTGCTGGACACAGAGCAGATGTTCCATTGTTGGCTGCTGAATACTTGAATGATCATAGAATACATGAGCTATTTTAGCTCAAGACATGGGGTCGTTATTTCGCTTGGGTCTAGATTCATCTCTCCCATCACATACGAGCTTCTGGTTCAGTGCCTGGCTGTTAGTGCTCAATGATAATTGTAAATTACTCACTCAAAGAGCCAACCAACCAACCAACCTGTAGTGCTCAGCATAGCTTGTGCTTTATTGGAGTCTTCATTGGGTACATGTAGCTCTTCATTGGCTACTAACATATTTTAGGTATTACAACTATGCCTGACTAATGTAAATTTCTCCAGAATAAAGCAAATATTATTTGTCATCTATGACCAGTGGATAGTTGCCCTTCTCACACCTACAAATAGAAAAAAAACGTTATGAGCAATGCATTTTGCAAACTAAATATTAGCCAGGTGGAAGCATGACAGAATGGGAGGGAAGTTGGATTTATCATTTCTGTATAAGAAACATTTAGCTAGCATTTAAAATTGGGATTTTCTCTGGGGTAAAATAAAGAAGATAAATGTCTACAAAACTGGTTTATGATTTTGTAGACTTTTGGTAAATATTAGCATAGTGCTGCCAAGATTTAAGTGCTTGTCTTTAAAAACCTAAAAAAAAAAAACTTCACTATTTATTTGTAAATTATGTGAAGCATAAAATCTGTGATAATGGTGAACCTTATTGGATTTGCTGATCCTGAGCTAATGAGACAGGCCTGATGTTTTGACTGGGTTCATAGGAATGAAGCAGATCAGCCAACTTGCCATGTTTACTATGAGGTTACTAGGATCCAAAGGATATTCTACAGCGAAGATTTCATCACTGTAAACAGAATTAGATACATCTCAGAGGCAGATATTCAGAAGCAGCAGTTTGTCTTATTAAGCTTTGCAGGAAACTGGTTTCAAAGAACATGGTTGTCCATGTGTAATAAATTGGCTTTTCTAGGAAACTATTTTCAACACAGTCAACGCAGCTTCTTAACTGTTTTGCTGTTAATTAGTTAAGGATATAGTTTAAGTGAGATCAAAGTATTCAAGATGAAAGGCAGGTTTTAAAGATGAAAATGTCTAACAAGCTTCCTCTAGTACACAACTCCATTGTTTTCTAGCCAAAGGGGATAACACAAAGCAGCAGCTGACAGGCTCACCTGTTGCCTAGTTCATTTGGAAGGATGGGGCTCGAAATCCTCTTTGGGTTGTTAAGTGGCAACTGCCTAGGCTGAGGAACCTATGCATGAAAGCAATGGCACAGATACGGGGAAGTTTGATAAAGAACAAGAAAGGAATTTTGAACTTAAGCTGGGACTTGAAAGTAATTCTCTGTAAGGCTTTCACTGAATACTCTTCCTCTCCCCCCCACCCCTAGTTTTCAATTGAGAGTTAAAGACAATAATAAAAATCAGATATTAATCACATTAAGGAAGTATGGTTGGTAGGGGTGTGTGTGCATGCACGTGCACACATGTGTACGTACACGGGTGACAGAGAGATTGAGAGAGAGAGAGAGTTAATCCTTCTGCATATAGGGAAATAAATCCACAACAATATCTGGAGCTGGAAGAGCTCTGAACGCCGCCTACTCCCATTTCCCTTGGTTCCTCAACAGTTCTTCCAGACAGCCTTTTGTTTTCTTTTTTCTTTTGTATTTCTCACACAGTTGGAAACCACAAGCAATTATTAAAGCTATGGAAATTAACAACAGAATCACCTTGTCAGAATCTACACAGGTTTGTTTATCTGGCAGTTTGTTTAAAAAGGAGAAAGATAGTTTTACTCCCAAATCAAATGCATACCCATATGGAGTAACATCTTCACTATGCATTAAGTTTGGACGCATGGAGCACATGGATGGACTCTTCATTCAAATAATACACTCTCAAGAGCAAGATTACACCAGCCCTGTACTTGGTGTATCTCCAACTCCTTGCAAAGGTGTGGCATGTAGGACAAAGTCTGTTGGGGGGCTGTATTGTTCCCCCAGGGAGCCGATCAGGA
>PVKS010037193.1:0-18867 GCA_004027875.1 Aplodontia rufa | reverse complement strand
CACCTCCAGGTATCCTAGGCAATGATCCCCCTGTTTGTGTAAAAATTCATACATTTTGAGGTTATTGTTAGCTTAGCCATCTAACATACTGTTTCCAGATGTATTCTAGCTTCCACAAATGAAAGAAAGCATTCAGCCCTTGAGTCTCTGAGATTGGGATACTTTACTTAGCCTAACTTTTTCCATCTCCATCCATTTGGTTTCAAAAGCCAAAATATTGTCTTCTCTCATGGCCGAGTAGTATTCCAATGTATATATGTACCAAAGTTTTTGTATCTACTCATCAAGTGAGGGCAATCTGGATTGATTCCATAGTCTAGATATAGTAAATTGAGCTGCTATAAACATTGATGAAGCCACATCACTATAATATGCTGATTCTAACTCTTTTGGGAAAATACTCAGGAGTGGGATAGCTCGGTCAAAAAGTGGTTCCAGCCCTTATTTTTTGGGGAGTCTCCATGCTGCTTTCCAGAGTGGCTGAAACAGTTTGTAGTCCCACCAGCAATGTGACAGTGTTCTTCTTTTCCCACAGCCCCTCCAGCATCTGTTGTTGTTCGTATTCTTCATTTTTGCCACTCTGACAGGAGTGAGGTGGTGTCACTATCAGTTTTATAATTATATATTAATGAAAACTTTGCTGATAAGCAAAAGAAAGTTTTAGGAAGTGTTTTCTTTGTATTTGAAATATTTAGAATTACAAATTCAGAAATTAAAGATAGGATAAGAAGAAAACAAAGATGGAGTCATCTCAGATGGAGGTTTTAAAAGACGGGGTGTGGGCTGCTTTAAAGATGAAGGAAATAAAGTTATACTGCAAAATTTATAATAGTCTTAGAGGAAATAAACAGATTAAACTCAAATTAGAGATGAGAAAGACAATCCTGGGAGTTTCTTCCAGAACAAATAAAGTTCATACAAATAAAATGAATATTCATTATCTCTTATTGAAAAGGTAATAATTGAAGGCATAATTTAATTTCCATTTATGAATTCAAGACTTTGATCTGCAGATCAGCTCAGCTCATTGTACAGCACGAGGAGAAACCAAGGACCAGAGAAACAAGATCTAGCCACATGGAACATTTTTATGGTAAAAGTAGAATTCAAAGACATTCAGGCAGAAAACAAGCAGGGTGGCCCCAGAGAAAAAGCAGCACACCACTCCCAGTCTTCACCGCACCTGTGGGAATAAAGTGGAGAATTCTCCAAAGCATGGAGGGAGGCTGTTCCCAAGAACAAAAAGCTGATCCAAAGAACAGTCGAAAACATTTTTCAAAACGAACACACAAATGACTAAAATGATATTTGAAAAAGAAGTTGCAAAATGAAACAAAAATGAGTAATGTAGAAGGAGGATTCTGGGAAGAGGGCTGAGTAGGAAGCAATAGGGGCCATCTCCCACCAGACAATTCTGCACCTAGATGCTTTGATACCATTCTGTTAGTATTCTGGAGTCTAGTGAAGGTTTACAACCATCAGGGAAGTGTGGCAAGTTGAAGTTAACTTCAATCCTCATAGTCTAGCTATAGCCCAGAAGCAGCTCCTCATCCCTATGCTCCAGCTGCATGGAAGGTGCTGTACATGTCTCCCAGTTTTCAGGAACCAGGGTCTGCAAAAAGGACACTGTCCTCCAAATATTGGAGATTTGTACTTGGATTGCTGAATGCTCCTTTTGATCATGGAGGTGCAGATGAGGCAGGGATCATTATTATCACACTCCCTTCTCATTGTTGCAAGCCCAACCCCCTCCACTGAAGTGACTTCCAGGGGTTTTAAAGGACCAGCACCTTTCCCTCTTTCAATTTTTTTCTTCTCTCTTTTTGAGAGTCTGACATTAAAAACAACTACATATATGGGAAAAATTAGAAAGTGATCATGCATTCCAGGGAAAGGCTTAGTAAAGACCCGAGAAGGCCTCCTGTTTACCCCTCAAGCTGATCCTAAGCATAGAAGCAGTCTAAAACAATTTTAAAATCTCAAAACAATAAATATAATCAATATCCTCCTTAAGAAAACCCCAGCAACCTCCGGCAGAAGCATAAAAAAAATCTAGAAAACATGTAGAAATAGGAAAGTATGATTCATTCAAAGGCATAAAAATAAACCCAATGAAACTGTCCAAGAGAAATACCAGATGGTGGGCGTAGCAGATAAAGTCCTTGAAACAATTTTCTTAAAGATGCTCAATGTACTAAATGAAAATGTACAGAAGGTCAAGAAAATGATGTATGAGTAAAATGAAAATACCAGTATAAATAGAAAACCTGAAAGACTAAAACATAAATCCTAGAGCTGAAAAGTACAGTAACTGAAATGAAAAACTCACCAGAAGAATTGAAAAGCAGATTTGAGCAGGCAGAAGAATCAGCAATTGAAGATTGGACAATTAAAATTCTTGAGTTTGTGGCAAAGAAACAAAAATTATTGAAGAGAAATTAATAGCACCTAATGGACTTATGGGGCACAACTGAGTGAACCAATACATGTATTATGGGAGCACAGAAAGAGAAGAGATAGAGAAAGGGACAGAGAATAGTTGAAGAAGCAGTGGCCGAAAACATCCAAAGTTGGATGAAAGACATAGATATAAACCTTTGGGAGCTCAAGGATCTCACTAAGTAGGAGGAACAAAAAAGACCCACAGAGGGCTGGAGCAGTTGCTCAGCAGTTATGGCACTTGCCTGGCAAGCGTGAGTATGTGAGTTCAAATCCCAGTACCACGTACACAACAAAGTCTCAGAGCAATGAAAACCATATGAAAAACTAAATAAAACTGATTCTCTCTTTCTCTCTGCCCCTGTCTCTTAAAATTAAAAAAAGAAAAGACCCCACAGAAAGAGACCATCGTATTCAAATTTCCAAGTCAGAGAGATTCTTGGCAACAGCAAGAGGGAAGTGACTCTGCACACACAAGGGACTCAGTCAGCAATAGATTTCCCCCCAGATACCTTGGGGGCCAAAAGTTGTGTGGGCTGACCCACTCAGAGTACTGAAAGGAGACAATAGCAGCACAAACTGCCACCCCGAAATCTTATATCTGGTAAAACTGGTCTACAGAAATGAGGGAGAAATTACGACATCCCAAGACAAAAAACAGGCAGTTTCCTGCCACTAGATCTTCCCTGTGAGAAATGCTGAATGAAATCCTGCAGATTAAAGTGAAAGAAAACTAGATAGTAGCTTGAAGCTTTTTGAATAAAGGTTCTAATCAAGTAACTGTATGGGAGATTATAAAACTAATATTGTAAAAATATTTTGCAAATCCATTTTTTTTGTTTTCCACAAGACTTAAGAGATAACACATTAAACATTCATTAGCCTAAAAGCTAGCATTGCTGTAACTTTGGTTTGCCACTGTACATTTATTTTCTACATAATTCAGGAGATACTGTATATTATAAAATTGTTGTTAAATTTATGTAATGACTAGGAGAGGGGTTGTCCCCCCTCTCATGTGTCAGACAATGTAAGAAGGCTCAGAGGTGAAATGACTGGGCTGTGAGAACCTTAGCCCGATCAGTGCATTAATCTCCTGGTAGGGATGAGCTGGACGGTCTCTGAGGCAGTACGGTGGGCTGGAGGAGGCGGGTCATTGGGGACATGACTTTGGTGTATATAGTCTGTGAGCAGAGCTTAGTTTCTCTCTGCTTCCTGATTGCAATGTCCTGAGCCACTTTCCTCCTCCACACTCTTCTACCGTGACGTTCAGCCGCACCTTGAGCTACAAGGCATGGAGCCAACTCTCAATGGACAAAGATCTCAGACACTGTGAGTCCCCAAACAATCTTTTTTTGTCCTCTAAAATCATTCTTGTCAGGTCTTTTAGTCACAGCAGCAAAAATGCTGACTAACACAGTTTATGTGTTTTGTTCATGTACTGCATAAAGATATAATTCTGTGACATCACTAACTGAAAGAGGTGAGGGTCCAGCTGTTAAACGAGAAGAGCTTTGGTATGTCATTGAAGTTAAACTGGCCTAAATTCAAACTAACGTCATAACTTTAGATCTTAGTGTTAAATTCATGATCAGAAGGAAACATAAGCAATCCAAGCATCAGTATTTACAGGACAGGTCCTGTTTCCAACCCCAACTCCTGTCCACTATGTATGAGTTGCTCTAAATTTGAACATTATAATTTTGGATCACATAACTTTAGATTTTACCAATTCACATTGTAACCACAAAGCACATGATTATTGAATATACACAAATGGAAATGAGAAGGGAATTAAGATGTTTCACTACAAAAATTAGCTAAATATAAAACAAGATACTAATGCCAAAAAAAAAAGGAATAGAAATAGAAATGATCTCAGGAATATATGAAAATTAAGGCTCAAAAAGTTTTCAAAAAAACAGATACTATAGTATGTTTCAGAAAGTATGTTTTCTGACCATAACATGATGAAATAAATAACAGAAGAAAAATTGGAAGATTTACTTATGGAATTAAACAACCACTCTTAAACATCCAGAGCATCAAAGAGGAGATCTCAAGGAAAATCCCAAAATACTTAGAAATGAATGAAAATGAAAGCGCAACACCAAAACTTATCACAAGCAGAGCTGCCGCTGTGATTGAGCCACTCCACTTCTGGATATGCACGCAGCGGAAATGAAAGCAGGGTTCTGGAAAGGTCTGCAATGGTCTGCAGCCTGCCCCAGAACTCACGCAGATGTCTGCTGTTGCAAGAGTGTGGAGAAATGGCCCCTGGAAGGGGAGATTGACCTGGGCACTGTGCTCATGAATGATTATGGCTGTCACAGGAGGGGGTGATCACTGGGGATGGGGGTCTGGATAAAGAAGGTGAGTTTGGCCCAATCACCTCTCTGCTCTCAAGGCTTGCTTACCCTCCCTCCACTTAGTGATGCAGAAAGAACACCCTCGCCAGAGCTGAGCCTCAGTCTTGGAATTCCAGGCTGCAGAGCCACCAGCCAATCTGCCTCTACTGCTCATATTTCTGGATATTGTAGTATTCTACTGGAGCAGCAAAAGTGCAGTGAGGCAGCCTATGTTCGCGGTGGCATTGTGATGGCAGCTGGCAGGTGGAAGCAAGCATCCCTCGACAGGTATGTGCAGAGCAAAACGTGGTGCATGCTCACGGGAGTGCTGGTCACCCGAAGCCCATTCTGACCCGTCACCATGTGAATGGACCCTTGGCACATCATGCCAAGAGGAGTAATCCAGTCTCAGGAGACCAGCACTGCACATTCTCCAGGATAGTCTCATCTGCAGGGACAGGAGGTGAAGAGCATGCTGGGAGCGGGTGGGATGTGCCATGGGACAGCAGCCCCACAAACTGCTGAGGTGTACATTCTATGTTGTGTGAATTGTATCTATAATGTTAGAATATCACTCTAATCACAGAGCCAGGCTTGATGAAACTGTAGAGAGAGGTTGAAAGGAGAATTGGACACATGCATCTGACAATACGAGCAGGAAGAATGCACCAAGCATAGCTTTAGGGTCACAGCAGGAAGGGAGGTGAACAGTGTGGAGGGGCCATTGCTTCAAACTGCGCAAGGCCCATGGCAAACCTGCAGCATTCCAAGATTCGTGTCTGCTGGAAATGGATCAAAACATGTTGAACAAAAGCAAGGAGAAACGAACGATCTAGACAGAGGGCAGTAGTGGGGTTTACCAAACCTCTTGGTATTGGACTAAGCCCATTAAAAACAAATCCTCAGGATCAAGGTAACAGATTCAGTAAAGGTGAGTATGCGTGTATATGCATGTGTTTGTATGCATGTCCACACTTACATACAGAAAGAACAACTTTATCCAAGGAATGCTTGCAAATATCAATTACATGCAAGGAACAAATGCAGACTTGAGAAATTCTGCACGGTCATATTTATTCAGCTCGCAGTGCAGTAAAACTACCTTAAAATATAACAAACAATCCCACATGACTTACAGACCTAAGGAGAACAAAATTCTCGGTTTCCGAACTGGAACATTGTGAACATTCCAAATCAAAGCTCTACTTTTAAGGCTATTCAGACTCCAAATCGCTTGTCTTAAACAGGTTAGGATAAAATAAAGTGATCATTCAAATGAAGAATGAGGGAAGAAGAGCAGAGGAAAACCAGAAAGGAGGAAATACAGTTAACAGAAGAGGGTGATTTGAGGAGCAGCCAACCCACCACATGGTGCAGTGGACCAAGAGTCTAAACCCTGGTTAGAAGACCCTCTGGCAACTCTCGCAAGGATAAAATGAAAACACCCACACATGGAAAAACCAGTAATGAGAAATGACAGAGGGAAAAGAAAGTAGCTGTATTAAAAACTCTTATGCACTAAACTCTTCTAATACTAGTGGGTAGCAACATTATTGGAAATTGGGATAAAATAGATCATGGTTTCTTAGGAAAGAAAACAAAAAAATAGCAAACTGAGCAAGGAAATGGTGGGCATGGCTAGGTGCACAGGGCTGTTAACTTCTGGCCAGACAGGTTGGCATTCACCTGGGGGGAAATTCAAGTTCATGGAGCAGCAGACAGAACCCTTCCAAGCCGCTGCCAGAGCTGCCTATGCTCTGAAAGCAGGGCCTCGCTAGCCTCTCAGCACAGAGCAGCGTGAAATGCCCCGGGCTTGGGCAGCTGGCTCCGGACCGCAGAGCCATGCCGTGGCAGAGTCTGGACTTGGACCCACGTGTTCTGACTCCAGAGTATGCTTTGGGCGACCACAGCATAATGCGCCACATTCTTCCACTCTTCCAAGGCACAGACCCCCTTCCAGTGACTCCACACCCTCTGTGCACATGCCACTTACACCTACAGTGCCCTTATGTCCCTGCTGGAAGCCATGGGCATGGAGGCCATATCCCTGGTAGCATGGTAGCATGTCCCCTCCTGGACAGGCTGGACCTTTCTTTCTCACATTTGACAGACCAGTCTACCAAGTCACACTTGGATCATTGCTGCTCCCTCTGGCTGGTGTCCCACCCACATCCCACATGGCAGGTGAATGGCCCCCTCCAACCTTCTTGCAGGTGCCAGGTCCTGTTCACCCTCCTAGCAGTTGCCCACCAACGGACACAGCCAGTTAGCTCCCCAGAAATCGCTCTTGTCACGTGGGTGGTGGTGTGTACGCCTCCCGACAGGAGAGGCCACTATGAGTGCATTTCTACCCTGCTCTGTTTGCAGCCCCACACGCTCACGCCTGCAGACCTGGGGACAGCCAGCATGTCCCTGTGGCCAGCACAGGGAGGGTTCAGGAGACATGCCACCTTGAAGAGAAGGCTCTAGCTGCTTCCAGCAGTGACAGTGCAAGCATGCTACAGGACAAGGTTCCTCCTGTCCCCAGGAGGTAGGGCTGGCCACCTGCCATGCAGCCCTGTGACCCAGACTTGTGCTGCTGCTGGGTCAGCGATGGAACAGAGGCTTTTTCCTTCAGTACCTGTAAACACTCCTGATTTCCGTGCCAAGCACACGGTGCTTAGAGATGCTCAGCTGAGAGGAGTTTGGCACAGGGAGGTGAGAGTGGGCGGGTGCCGGGTGCCGGGCACTGCCCATCCACCCCGCAGAGCCTTTCTGCGTGTGAACAGCCCCGTGCCGGTGGACGGCTGCCACTCAGAGCAGCTACACGCGCAGCTGGGAGAATTATTTTTGATAATTACTCATATTCTTTCAGAGAAAAGAGCCCCAGGAGCCCTGGGCCGATGAGCTGGTGGAATGGCAGAGGGGCCAGCAGCTCCGTGCTGCCCCGGAAACCCCGAGCCGAGGTGCGCAGCTGCTGCCCCAGCCCAGCAGGAGCAGGGAGGATCCTGCCAGAGCGTCCACCAGCCAGTCCCCTTTTTGTCCTTCTTTCCAATGGAGTCTCCAGGCCACATCGCCCAGGGCTGTGCCAGCCTGCGCTTGGCTCCTCTGCGCACGCTGTTTGTTCAGAAAGCCTTGCCCAACATGTCTGTTCCACTCTGAAGACACACTGTCATCCATGTGACAGGCTGAAAAGCATGACTTGGAGAGAAAGCCACAAGCACACGTAGGGACAAGTGCTGACACACACACAGACATGGCCCACACAGACACGAAGGCACACTCACTGGTTTGCCTAACATGAGCGCATGTTCACAAGGAGACTAAAGTGCACACTCACAGGTGGGTGTGAGCTCACACTCACAGGGAG
The DNA here is from genome assembly GCA_004027875.1 of Aplodontia rufa. NCBI lineage: Eukaryota > Metazoa > Chordata > Mammalia > Rodentia > Aplodontiidae > Aplodontia > Aplodontia rufa. Next base: position 10,731 of record PVKS010037193.1, on the reverse strand, counting down.
ATTAAAGGGCACACTCAGGCGGATGTGAGCTCACACTCTCAGGGAGACTAAAGTGCACACTCACAGGTGGGTGTGAGCTCACACTCACAGGGAGACTAAAGTGCACACTCACAGGTGGGTGTGTGCTCACACAGGGAGACTAAAGTGCACACTCACAGGTGGATGTGAGTTCACCCTCACAGGGAGACTAAAGGGCACACTCACAGGTAGACAGAAGCTCACATTCTCAGGGAGACTAATGTGAACACTCACAGGTGGATGTGAGCTCACCCAGGGGATATGAGCTCACTCTCACAGGCAGATGTGAGCTCACACTCACAGATGGATGTACACTCACACAGGTGGATGTGGACTCACACTCACAGGGAGACATGAGCTCACATAAGGGATGTGGACACACTCACATGGGGACATGAGCGCACACTCATGTGGACTGAACTCACACTTGCAGGGGGACATGAACTCATGCTAACAGATGGACATGGATGGAAGCTCACAGATGTGAGTTCATATTCACAGTCATGAACATCCATACACAAACGCTGAGTACGTGCTTATTGATTTTGGAATTTATCTGTAATAATCGAACTTTGCTCCATGCAATTGCATTTCAATCTGATTCTTTCGTACTTTCGATGGCTAGCTTCTGCAAGTTCTGATTGTCAAGGCATTTGGGAAGGACCGCGTTTAGCAGGGCATTCTGAGTATTTTCCAGCTGGAACTGCCCATCCAGAAGGCTCTCAAGGTAGAGACAGACAACACTGAGCGGCTGCCAGTTGACATGGAGACTGGTCACACCACCCACCATGTGGCTGTCACTCAGGGACCCGCATTTAGGGCACCCTGAGAATGCCAGGGAACACACCAGTACGTGGGGGTATGGTAGACCTATGGTGGCTCGGGAGGCTGCTGTGGAGGGTGGGGACCCACTGCTGGCTGGTTCTGGGAGGACAGGGTGGCTGTGCTGTAGGTTGCAGGGCTGCTGTTGGGCACAAGGCTTGATGGAAGCCTGACTGTGATGCTGTTCCAGGAGACATGGGGCCTTGAGTGGAGGGGGCTCCTGTGCCTGGCCTGGGTCCCCTCCCTGGTCACAGGCACCTGGCCTGCCCCATACTTCCCAGTGAGCAGCTGGGCACCACACAGCTCCGCTGACACGCTGCATAGTTCCCTGAATGCTGCAGCTGCAGACCTGGCTCAGACTTCCAGACCCAGGGGTGGCCTGCTCTGGGTGGTGAAATGACAACAGGTTTGTCCTAAGACATTCCAAAATTCCAGCTGCAAGAAATTCATTTCTAACATGATTATTTTCTCATGCAGATTTGAAAGAGGAATATTATGTAGAATCGGACTATGTGCCATGTCCGATTTAGAATGGGTAACATGAAAGCCAGGGTGCTTTACACAGTTTAATGACGAGAGGCAAAAGGGGAATGGCTGTGTGTGATGTGGAAATCATGCAAAGCTCCAGTTCAATGCCTTTAAGTGGCTTGGTTGGCACATGGCCACGGTACCCACACCCATGGGCTTGGTCAGGGGCGTTTGGGTCCGAGTTGAGTGGTGCCCATATGGCCCATTATAGGAAAAGCTTGCCGGTCCCTGCTAGAGATGGATCTCTGTGTTAAGATGCTCTGCTCACAGCAGTTCAGAATTTTACAGAGCACGTGGTTTCTCCTAACAATCGTCGTGAGTGGTGTCGATGCGTAGACCTACCTTGTGCTGTTATCCATATCCATCACGAATTAGAAAAGCAGAGATTATGTCCTGGGACCCTTCCAGATAAGCCACAGGCTGAGAAGGGACTAGAGAGGATGCAAGTGACAACACATTCCAGTCACACTCTGGAATGTTTTCCCTACAGTCGAGGGAAATTTCCTTTGGCAGAGAACTTTGAAATCTGCTTTGCATCTGTTTGTACACGTCTGTAAGCATAGGTCTTGCAGAACGTTTGCGCATATGAGGAGCTTTTTAAGCTATTGTCAATGGTGAGTGGGGCAGTGGGGCCCGCCTGTCCTTTGCATTGGCGAGAATGTATAAACTCAGCCGAGAAGCCCTGAGGAATAAGGAAAGTGCCTCAGCCACATGCAGCCGGTGCCCTGAATTTACAGAGCTGCCTCTGAGGCGTCCTTCGCACATAGTAAGTCAAAACACTAGCAGATGCTTGCGTACTGTGGCCACAGGTCCAATGTGGCCACCTGCCTATTAATTCATTCCCAGTTTGCAGCTGAAGAAACCGAGGCTGCAGAACTCCAGGGCATGGAATTCAAGTGGCTGGGCAGTTGGTGGTCAGCACTGGACTTCTGGTGCTGAGAAGGTTTTATGTTTTCACAGCTGTTAAGGTGAATGCGGAGCATCTGGGGAAGGGGAAATGCTGCCAATTGCCCTGTGGCCTCTGGTCCTTCTGAGGGTCAGCCGTGGGTGGAGACCAGTGCAGACCTGGTTGGGCCGCAGCCCAGGGCCTGTCTTCCAGGTGCAGTGTCCCGGCAAAGCCGGCTAAGCTGTAGCCGCGAGAGTGGCATTCCTGGTGTGCCTTTGGTGTGTGGATGTGTCCTTTCTCACCGGGCTAGGGGCTGTCATCTGCTCAGTGATCTCACTCAGCTACTTGCCTGACTTGGCCACAGACTGCCTGCCCCTTGGTGACAGAGTGGCGGCTTTGCTGGCCATGCTGGGCTCTGACAAGAAGAGCAGCGACTCAGCCTGTTCTCTAAACGTGGGGGAGCTGTCTCTGTTTAAGATCGCTGTGTTCTCAGACTTCAGCCACTGGTTTTTACAGATTGTAATGGGGGCTGGAGCTACCACTTTTCTTTTCTTCTGCTGCTTGTTGAAAAATAATTTTTCTTCTTGGCCTGCAAACAAGAATCGTTATACACCATTTCTTTCCATTGCTTGTTTCAGAAGAAAAGAATTAGCGAAAGCAGGTACCTTGTTAGGAACAGATTACGCACAAAGGAGCGAACAAAGCGCTGAGGAAAAAGCCCTTCATGTCATTGAGAAGCTTCAAGTTAGCCTCCGGGACAAGTGCCTCTTAGGTCATTCCAGACGGGGCCCCTTCTCGGGACCCTCGGTGGATTAAGAAGTAACACAACACCCACGGTCCCGGCCATTGTGGCCCTGTTGCTGTTAACGCGGGTTAATTGAGACTTGTGCTCCTTTCCTTGGGAAACTTTGTGCAGGGCATGATTTGTGCTGCTGTAGCTTTTTAATGTGCAAACTAGATAAGAGTTGCAGGTGGTGGCTTTGCTCTCCCAGATAATGAGAGGGAAGGAGGGAGGGAAGGGGGAGAGACAGAGAGAGTTCTCAGAAATCCTGAAGTTCAATGCATATAAAAGTTAACATACATTTCTCAAAATGCTCGAATAGGTTAGTGCCGTGACCCTGTGACCCTGCCCTTAGATGTGGACCCAAGAGAAGTGGGCCCTGTGTGCACACCAGACCTGCAGCATGATGGTCTTGGGCGCCTCGCTCACATGGTTCCAACCTCTGGCAGCTGGGAACAGAGCAGAGTGCTGGGGCAGGAACCTCAACCAGCCACACCCAGGGTGGCACGGAGGACACCTGAGCTCTGATGATGCTTGCGTGGGTGCCCAGAATGTGAGCTGCCATTGCCCCGGAGGCTTCTCTTTGTGGTGAACTTAGGGTGTGGGCGTGGACACGTGGCTGAGAACATGCTGGAAAACACCAGGATGTGCACCCTAAGTGAACAGTGAGGTCTGGGCCGTGTCCCCAAGGCTGTGAAGAAGGAGACGCGCGTGTGAGAAAGATGAGGCTGTCCTTGATTAAGACCCTTTGCTTCCTGTGGCAGGCACCAGGCAGGTCTCATGGCCCGAGGCGTGGCGGCCCAGAGGTGGGACACCGGTGGGCCTGTGCCAGGGCTGGGTCACAGGCCAGGGAAGGGGCTGTCTTCTCAGCTGCCCCAGAGAGCGGAAGTCCAGAGGGGTCTCTGTTAAGCGGGAGACACTCTGCCTGCCCAGGGTGGCCCCACTCCAGTCCTCATGGTCTCACGGAGTGCTAAAGACTCTTATAAGAATGAGGAGAGGGCAAAAGACCAAGGCCTGAGAAGTGAGTTGCTGCTGGAATCTGGTCACAGCACAGTCCAGGACTCTGCCCTCAGCCAGTCCGTAAGTCCATGTGTGCCGAGGGCCTGGTGGCCAGCAGCCCCTCCACCTCCCACCCTTACTCCAGCTCCTACAGCACCATGCTGCCATTCCCTCAGGAGCACGGGCTCCCAGTGTGGGGCTTGGGGGTGGCCAATGACCTCAGGAGTGTAGGCTGCCCAGTGTGGGGCTTGGGGGTGGCCAGGGACCTCAGGAGCATGGACTGTCCAGTCTAGTGTGCAGTTTGTGGGGTGACCAATAACTGGTCCCCTCTGTGGCAAGGAAGCATCCAGAGAGCAGTTCGCAGTCCTCCTGTGAAGGTGGCCATGTCTTGGAGAAGCCTTAATGCTTCACAGGAACCACCACATGTATTTCATCATCGGTCCGTTTCCAATCTGAGCAGGATTTCCGCAGCCTGCAGGCACAGCCCAGACCTGCCTCCCAAAGCCTCCTGCTCCACTCGTTCCCAAACTCTGTGCCCCTTGACCAGGTCTTCGCTGGCAGAGTGTCTGAAGAGCCGAGGGCTGGGCACTGGTGCTCAGTCTTTTCCTATTGGTCTGGCTCGAACCCTGCAGGGCTCAGGGCTGGAAGCCCAGGCTGGGGCTGCCTGGAAGGTGCTTGGTGCAGGTTGTACCTTCAGACCTGTGATGCCTGCTCCCTGCCTGCTGCCTCTCACAGTCCACACCCAAAGCCCTCAGCCACCTCCTCGTGCCTGGGTCCCCTGTCCTGCCCTGCCCCTGGATCAAAGGGAAGGGGAGCCGAGATACCTGTGGCTGGTGGACACTGCACTCTGTTCTCTTGGGGCAGAGAGGACAACACAACTCTGTATTCGTCAGCAACTGAGCCCTAATAAGAGCCATGCAGAAATGCTAAGAATTCTGCTCAGACCTGAGAGGAGAGGTACAGTAAAAGGCTCCAGCCTGTGAAGGGAGGGGCACTTTCAAAACAAACCCTTGCTTCATTTTGCTCTGATCACACATGTGATGCTTGCTCCTGGGAACAGAACAGGGACAAGCACAGGGTGGCATGGGGACGTGGCCCCTGGAGGCCTCTTCCACGTGTGTGCTGTACTTCAGGAGCACTGTTGCCTGTTTACCGTTTTACCTGCTGCACCCCCTCCCACCGGAAGTGTCCTCCTGCCCTGTGGTTTCATGTGGTGTGGACTCTGCTCCAGCAAAAGGCTTCTTCCACCTTCCAGGTACTCCTAATCTCCTTCCTGTGTAATCTGAAAGCTTGCCCCTCAAACACAGGTGGCAATCAAGGGCAGCAGGGGCTGGAGCAGGGGCTCGGGGGTTATGACGCTTACCTGGCATGCATGAGGACACGGGTTCAAACCCTAGCACCACATGGACAACAAGTGTGGGAGCAACGAAAGCCACATGAAAAACTAAACAAAATTGATTCTCTCTCTCTTTCTCACTGTTCCTCTCTCTTAAAAAAAAAGTGCAGCAGTCCTGGAGGGGTGGGCACACTGCTGTATGGCCCTGGAGGGCCCCTTTCTGGCTCAGCACCCCTGTGCCCCATGGCAGAGCACCGTGGTATACAGCTGAGCTGGAGGTCACAATGCCTGTTTCCTGCATGGGAAAAACCACAGATTCAACCAACAGCAACAAATTTCCTCAAAGGATTACGGTCCTGCTGCACGGCCAGCGCCGCAGCGTTGATGCCCAGTTAGGTGAAGTCTGCTGATCTATCCAGCACTGAGGGATAACAGCTGGCTTCCAAAGCTGGAGCGATGGGTACAGTGGGCTGCGTGTGCTGTACGGCTCGGGGGGGACTCAGGTTCTCACGCTCGGTCTTCCCTGCCCCGGTGGCCCTCGGGAGTGGCCTGTTGTGTGTCTTGCTGAGGAGCAGGGCTTCTTCCCTCTGGACACTGGCTCACGCTTTCAGGGTTGAAGGGAGGAAGCGCATCCTCTCACTTTAATTCTCGTCCCACCTTCGGAGTCTGTCGTGTTGTAAGGGTGCTTCTCCTGGGCCATCTCTTCAGAGTTCTGACATTTTCCCATGTGGCTGAATCCTGGGGCAGGGTCAGATGTCCTAGGCCAGTGCTGCCGTGACGAAGCAGCCCTCGAGGAAGAGGGCAGGAGAAGGAGGAGGGACCAAATGAGGATGAGACAGGCTTCCAGCCACTCCAGGGCCTGCTGTTGGCCTCTGCTTCTGTCACTCTGGGCCATGGCCACTGCGGGTGGGAACGTTTTCACATACCGAGCGGTCAGAGTGTGGTGACCGCTGTGGGGGTGCCTTTGTCAGTGCCCTGGTGAGGCCCCGCTGCCTCAGATGCCCTGGTGACCTAACGTTTTCTGCATTCTCTCCTGTGCCTGCCTCAGCCCTGGCCATAGACGTCATTCCTGCCTAAAAGCCACCTGCAAAGTTCTCTGAGAAATCTTTGTCATTGTCCATTATTCCAGTCCTGCCTGTCTGCATCTTCCCCTGCTAACATCGCACTGTCCATCCATCCTGGACCCTGGCATGAGTGCCACCATCATCCTTGAGACGCTGCTGATATTGTAAATAAACACGCAGCTTCACGGAGCAGACAAGATGGAGCCAGCAGCAGAGTTAGAATTACAGCGCACGGTGCGGGGTGGGCTCCTTCTGCCATAGATTTAACTGTTGTCAGCTGCTAAGGACAGGATGCAGGAGCCAGGTGGGGTGGCGAAGGGGTCAGGAAGTGACCCTGAAATTCTGCAACCCCTCTGCGAAGCTTGCCCTGGGTCCAGAGGTGGAGGTGCCAGCCCTGGAAATCCAAGAGGTCTCACCAACTGGCACACTGGGAACCTGTCACCCATTCCACACAGAAAGGACACCAGAGATGAGCGGGAATCAAGAAAAGTCTCTGATGGAAATGGCAGCAACAAGACATCTGGAGAAGAGGTGGCTGTAGAAGATGACCTGCAAATCACCCATCTGTGTCACCTGTGCCACGGAAGTGAGGACCCTCACGGGCAGCGGGGCCCATGATCACCACATTTTCCTGCCTCTTCTACAGATAGAGTGTTAGGTCATGTGCAGGTCCTACTGGGACTCCTTGGTGGCCGAGGGGACATGGGAGGGGGGCAGCCTGGTAGTTGCTGCTTTGCAGGGGGAAGTTGACTGCGAGTGCGAGACTCAAGCCACTGTGTGGTGGCCACGCTGGAAGTGGGGATGGAATTAGACCTCGAAGCTGGTGATTGCCCTGCAGCCATGTGGGCCATGGGGCTTTCATCTCTTGTATTTTCAATTCTTAATTGCCATGGATTTATTAATATGTGGCAGCCTTCCAGAAGCACACCAGGCTCCGTGCAGCTGCAGGTAGGTGGTGGCACTCTGAGCAGGGCTGCACATGCTGGTGCCTGGCCTGGCTGGGAGGTTGCTGGGAGGAGCATTGTCCTCATGGGCAGTGGAGTGGGATCTCCCTGCGTAGCAGGGTGGCAGAACTGCCACAGCTCTCCAGAAGACACTGTCCTGCTGACAGGGCTGTGCCTTCCCAGAGCCCAGATGCAGCCTGCCAGCCACTTCTGCACCAACCTGTTGAGGTCTCTGGGCAGCTGAGCCCACCACGGTGCTCAGCAGAGGTCCTCAGTCAGTGGAGTCTCGATGGGGCACCCAAGGGCAAAGGCACTGGAGGCCTGCCACCCTGGGCCCTCCTGACATCTGGGCCAGGAGCCGGAGGGATCTTCAAGCTCATTGAGGAGAGTGGGTTAATGGCTGATGGCATACATGTCTACTGTGGGCAGCTCTGTGGGTGCTTTGCACCCCAGACCACAGTCCAACTGAGTGGCCAGGCAGGGAGCCAGGTTAACATCCACACTTGTGGTATAGCCACACGGATGGAGACACAGATCTTATACAGGTACAGAGACACAGGTCTTGTACAGGGATGGAGACATGGGTCTTCTCCAGCTGACTGGCCAGGTGGGGAGCCAGGTTAACCACACCAGTGGTGTAGCCATGAGGATGGAGACACAGGTCTTATACAGGGATGGAGACACAGGTCTTGTACAGGGATGGAGACACAGATCTTGTACAGAGACGGAGACACAGATCTTGTACAGGGACGGACACACAGGACTGGTACAGGAATGGAGACACAGGACTGGTACAGGGACGGAGACACAGGTCTTGCACAGGGATGGAGACATAGGTCTTCTCCGCATGAGTGGCCAGGCTGGGAGCCAGGTTTAATGTCCACCCCTGGGATGTAGTCACATGGATGAGACACAGGTGTTCTTCCATAGGGTGGAAACCCCAGACAGCGTTTTGCCTCAAAAGCAGCCATAGGTCGCCCTTAGGGCTGTGTGGGCTGTGCAGGGTTCACACCTTGGGCCTGCTGACCTGCGGTTCCCAGCCCTGCATTTCCTCCTGAGTTTCCCACAGTTTCTGTGAGTTCTGTAGCTTTGTAGGCTGATCAAGCTTTACGTGGAGGTCCTGGGACGCATGGTCTTCATTTTAATTTCTCCACCCGGGGATAAATGCTGGGGCTGCCGTCCTGGGGACCTGCAGGCCACCAGACGATAGTGAGTCAGTGTGCACTACGCCAGGCTCCATCCAGGCTCTGGAGAGTGGTTGAGCGGCCGAGTTACCAGGAAGAAGCTCCGCGTGTTTCTTGTTTCGAGAAAACAAAACCCCACATGGACCCCAGAGGTGATGCCTGGCATCTGATGGTCCCAGGTCTTCAGTCATGGGTGGTTAGTGTATTTTTACTGAAAAAGCCACAAAAGAGGAGGAATGAGATTATAAATGCTTTTTTAAAAAAGGCACCATATCGTGTTTCAATGAAAAAGAGATTAAGAGGGTCGGGCTGAAATCGGAAACAGGTCCCATGGGAGGGTCTAGGGTGTCAGGCTGCAGGGTGGGAGGAGGTGCTGTGTGGGTCCAGGCCTGGGTGGGTCACTTCCTGGAAAGGCGGGGTCCAGGGATGGCAGCCGACACTACTGCTGTGGAATGGAGACACAGGTCTTGTACAGGGATGGTGGCACTGGGCCCCAGGCTGAGAGTGCCAGGACCTGCACAGGACGCCGTCTCAGCTGCTGGGGTTTGCAGGCCTGGTGTGCATGTGGACAGACCAGAGCCGGAAAAGCTAAAAACCCCAAAGTTCCCATCCAAGGACTTGACAACTGCAGCCGCCTGGTGACAAGGTGTGGTGGGTGGAGCACTGTGGCTCCAGGGCTCTGGGCACCTTCTCCTTGCTTTCTGCAGAAGCTCTCTACTACAAAGCACCCATGTAGAAATGCCCTGGGTCCTGCCTGCCACTGGACTGCAGGCCACCGCCACCTTCAAGAAATTCTTGGGAATGAATGAGAATGAGGAAACAACGTTTCGAAATCTCTGGGACAGTGTGAAGGCGTTCTCAAGAGGTAAATTCATAGCACTGAGGGCATACATCAAAAGTCTAGAAAGAGCCCAAAGAGTCTTATGCTACAACTCAAATGCCTGCAAAAAGAGGAACAATCCAATCCCAAAGCTAATAGAAGACAGGAAATAACTAAAATCAGAGCTGAAATCAACAAAATTGAGAGCAAAAAATATACAAATTATCAACAAAACAAAGAGTTGCTTCTTTGAAAAAATAAACAAGATCGACAAACCCTTTGCCAATCTCACCAAAAGGAAGAACAAAGTGAAGCAAATCAACAAAATCAAAGATGAAAACAGAGATATCACCACAGAATCAACCAAAATGCAGGAGATTATCAGAACATATTTTGAAAATTTATATTCTGCCAAGTTTGATAATCTGGAGGATATGGACAGATATTGGCCACATATGACAGCCGCACATTAACACCGGAGGACATTGAAAATTTAAACCAACCTATATCAGGTAGTGAAATCGAAGCAGCAATCCAAGCTCTTCAAAAAAAGAAAAGCCCAGGACCGGATGAATATATGGCAGAATTCTATGGCAGAAGACCTAACACCGATCCTCTACAAACTCTTCCATGAAATTGAAAGGGTGGGAGCGCTCCCAAACACTTTTTATTTTGCAAATATTACACTGATATCAAAATCCAACAAAGACATGTCAAGAAAAGAAAACTACAGACCAATTTCCCTGATGAACATAGATTCAAAAATCCTCAATAAAATTCTAGCTAATCGGATCCAAAAGTATACATCATGATCAAGTGGGCTTTATTCCAGGAAAACAGGGCTGGTTTAACATACCCAAATCAATAAATGTAATTCACCACTTAAACAGAATTAAAAATAAAAATCATATAATCATCTCAATTGCTGCAGAAAAGGCCTTTGATAAAACTCAACACCCTTTTATGCTCAAAACCCTGGAGAAGATAGGGATTAAGGGAAGATACTTTAACTATGTAAGATCCATTTGTGACAGACCCATAGCCAACATTATGCTCAATGGAGAAAGACTGAAAGCATTTCCACTGAATTCAGGAACAAGACAAGGTTGTCCACTTTCCCCACTCTTATTCAATATAGTCCTTGAAACCCTTGCCAGAGCTATCAGACAAGAGAAGGAAATCAAAGGAGTTTGTATAGGAAAAGAGGAAGTCATCTTTATTTTCTGATGACATGATCTTATACCTAGCAGACCCAAAAAGCTCGACCAGAAGACTTCTAGAGCTTATAGGCAATTTCAGCAAAGTGGCTGGTATAAGATCAACACCAATAAATCACTAGCTTTCCTTTA
>PVKS010037192.1:0-18811 GCA_004027875.1 Aplodontia rufa | reverse complement strand
GAAAAGGAAAGTACATTCAGATTTAAATCACTGGGGATTACTCTTTAGTGTTAGATGACCTATATTTTTTATTGAAAACTAACTACAGTTAAGTATTCTTGATAAACTGGTGAAAGATATATACAAATTGAAGGGGAAGGCATTTGTTTCCATTTCACAGACTGGTGTAAAATCTCTAGTCCTTTTATGGAGATTTTGATGCCTGGTTCACTGTCACTTTGTTCAATAGTACCCTCATCTTTGTTATTCAGTGATTTTAATAGTCACAGAAACAGGGTTTTCAAATTTTGGTTCCGCGCCTGGACCTCTTCTCATTACATGATTGGCTATGCCCAGCATATGGGAGTGGTGTTTTACCAAACAGTTTAACTAATTATCACTTTTCTGTTGCCTCCATTCCAAACTCACTGCTAACGTAACACCGCATCCTCGCTCCCTGTGTCTTACCATTAATTCCCAAGCATTATTCCTTCCTGAGATCTAAACCTGCTATGCCTGACACAGCCCCTGTCCCTCACCTTTTCCTGTCCTCACTTCTGTCCTTATTTAGCTTAAATCCCAGAATTCATCTCCCATGTGGTATCAAGTTCAACGCCTGGCTTACTTTCACTGATGACTGGTCAAGTCCTCATTTAATTTACATCTATGATTAGTCCACCTTTGTCACTAGACAGATAAGTAAGGATGAAGGCTGTTATGGGACAGAGCAAATCTCACCTCTTTGAGTCAAAGACCTAGTTCAATATTTTCTCCTCAACTGTATAATTTGACTTGCCTCTTCAACTCTGCAAAATTCTGACTAGCTGTATCTGTGATTTAAAAAAAAACACTGTTCCCAGTCATTTCACCAAAAGAGATCTCATGAAACTCATGTCCTTTGTACTGTTAAATTGAATTGTCCCCAGATCTTCTTATACACACTACATGAGCAGCATGTTGTAGAGATGTGTATCATTGATATGCTTAAAGAGTTCCTCATTGGTTTTTAGGATCCTACTTTAATTTTCTGAGCACAAATTTATTCCTTTTCTTTTTTTTCAGTTTATTTCCATAATTCTTTAAGGATTTAAATTTTATTCCTCACCTCTTTATTGCACATTCTTTAAGGGCTTTTATCCAGCATTGTCATTTTATGTATCATTTGTACACTGGCAGCCCCCCAAGTCCATGTATCGCGAATCTACAGCTCTCCACAGACTGCACTACGCAACTGCCTTCTCCCACGTCTTTGGGCATCTTCTTGGACTTCTGTGTGTCCTGTGGAGTCTGTAAGGGCTCAGCTCTCATTTCCGAAACCTCCTTAATCCTCGACTCTTCTGGCCTCTCAACACTAATATTCTTTACCAAATTGTGTTGGCCCAAACATTACTACTACTACGCTCATTTAATCCTCCATCAATTCTAACCTCCTGATTACTTGCTTCCTATACTTGCTCATGCAGAATCCATACAACAGAGCAGTCATAGAGTTATCTTTCTAAAATTAGACATTCTATTACTTAAGAATTAAAGGCAACATTATAGATGAGATAAAAAGATAGATTGAAAAAATTTATGACAAAGCACAAGTGAAGCCTATTCTTCCTGATATATGAAAGGTTACTAAAATTGAGTGTAAGAACTAAAAACTTGTCTTTAAATATGAGCAAAACAGCTGGCTGCAGTAGTGTACACCTGTAATCCCCGCAGCTCAGGAGGCTGAGGCAGGAGGATCTCAAGTTCAAAGCCAACTTCAGCCACTTAGCAAGACCCTAAGCAATTTAGCTAGGCCCTGTCTCAAAAGTTAAAAATGGCTATGGATATAGATCAGTGATTAAGTGCCCCTGGGTTTAATCCCTGGTACTAAAGTAAGAAAGAATGAACAAAACAAAGGAATGGTTATGTAACAGCAAATTTCCCACAAACACAACATGTTCAACGTCATTTCCACTAAGATACAATCCAATTATCATCTAGGAGATAACTCCTTAGTAAACAGATGTTGCAGCTCACACAGGAATCAACCAATATATGTCAAATATCCATGCATAACCTCTCAGAATCATGACGACTCCAAATATATTTATATGGGATTTTAAGTACAGTGCATACATGAAATTAAATAAGGTGTTTTTCCTTTGAATATTGCTTATAATTGCAAATACTGTAAACTAGATGTGATTTGAAGTAGAGCAAGGAAAACTACATTAGGATATATTCATACAATGGACTAATATACAGCAATTTAGCAATATAACAATTCAAGGTGATTTCTGTGTATTAAAATAGATCTCTCAACAAAATGTGTGTAGATGAAAATAGGTATATAAAATGCCAAATATGGATTAAAAACAAAAAAGGACATGAAAGCCTTTACAATCACCTCAAGTCGGTCTCAGGTAAGAGCTAAATTAGAATGGTTACTTCAAAAGGTGGTTGTAACCCAGGATATGTAGATAGGGAGAGGCCTAACATTTTTTGTGTAAAACGCTTCTTTACCATCTTGATACCATCTAAATACAAAAACACATTCAGAAATGCATTAAAACATACATCACTATTCTCTTTATACCCTGCCGATAACTGTATTATAGTAGAGAAATCCAGTTCTGATATTGGTCCACCAGAGTCTGTGCATCCTCTCCTCCACTCTCCTGCTTTCTTTATGTTGATGGGACTCAAAAGAAAACACAGACCTCCTACTGCTCTCTAGTATCTCCAGTACATCCTGTTAGGACCATTGCTCTTCCTGTTCCTTTTGTTTTGAATACGCCTACCCCGGGTCTACTGAGAGTTCCTTCCTTCCTTGTATCTGTTCAAATGCTTTTGTACCAAGGATGCACCATCTGCTGTTCTCTAGCCTCTCTCAAGCACTCTTTTCTTGGGGCCTCTATTCCTTTGATGTTGCATCATTGTCATGTATCTAGACAATGTCACCATTTGATATATCACTTTATTAGTGTCCCACACTGTCCCTCCCTTTAGTCCCCAGAACGCAAGTGCCAAAGGGAATTTGCTTAATTCACTGGTCATCTCTCACAAAGACTCCAACAGCTAATGACACATGTTGGATGCGCAGAAAATATTTCTGAGATCAAGTAATTTTAGACCCTTCATCAATCAAATCCTCCAATTTGATCTACCAAAGCCATCGCTTCACATTGCCATAGAATTGCATAAATTCTATCCTCATATGTGATTGTCCTAACACCTCAAGGTCTTGTAGTGTACGAGATGGAGACTCCAAATGCTGCAAATGGGGTACGCTTTGCTACTTCCGCCTCAAGCTTGAACCCACAGAGTCACACAGCTCCTTCAATGGGCACACCATGCAAGCACACGTTAGCAGAGAAGTGATAACATGCGAACAGAGGTCATCCAGCTTAGATCCCACAGCCAACTTTTCTTTCCTAGAACACAATCTGCCCACCTTTCAAATACTGCACAACCATTCCTGAAAATGGAGCCCGAGCCTATTCAGCCAAAATGATTTTTTTCCTAAACCACATCATATCTCAACATCACAGCCAAATGGTTATAGACTGACCACTGTGATTATTAACAAGTCAGGCTAAGATGTAAATCGGAAATTTGGTGTGCTGGTTTGTGTATAAGAGGCTGTTGCAAAATCTGTAATAACATTTGCGGTTCATGTATGTAAATTAACCACACACTTAGAAAATCCAATCTTCATTCTACACCTCTTGAGTGATTTTGCTTCATGTTGAAATAAAGTCAGGTTTTTTTTTCCCCCAGTCTTCTTGAGGCTCGTAATGTTAGATGGTATCTTGTTTTTGTGATTTTTGCCTTAGCTTGAGTAGGAGGCAGATGATCCTTTCTTTTTTTTCACTTGCCATTCCAAAGGACATAGTGTGAAGTGCTTCAAATCACTTATCTTCAGTTCTTCCTGCATAACATAGCCTGAAACTTGCTGCTGCCCTTGTGTTCTTCGCATTCCCCAGAGTTTGCTTCCATAGGGTTGCTGGTATCTTCTGAAAGACCTGACTCTCTGCAGTTCTTCCTGGGCCTAGATTTCTCATTCTCTTTTCAGACTTTTCTTTTTTTCTTCTTTTTCCTCAATCTTTGCTCTTCAATCAAGCTGGCCTCATTTTGTCAAAATTCAGGTTCTTGCCTTTCAGTCTCCCCACCTCCTTTGTGTATCATCCACCTCCTTTTTCAAGTGTAACTGAGAGCTGCAGAGGACTAACATGCCTGAGTGGATGATCAGATTGGGGTATACAACCTGTTACTGGCGCCACAAAAGAAAGACCCATCTACGGTGTATTTCATTATTACAACAATTTTTTTTAACATTTTTTGGTCCTACTTTACTTCTAATTTGTTAAAAATACTCTTTTATCAGCTCTTCTCATTCTTATATGTATCCTTTAAGTGTCCACACAAAAGCCACCTCTTCAGAAGATTTAACTCTCCACTCTCACGTTGTTTCTTTTACCTTTTTGATTTCCTGTGTAATACTTATCAACATATTCCATATATATATTTGCATTATTATTCTCAACCTGCCTGGGCAGAATGTCATTAGCTAGGAAGCTGTGATTTGGCTCATTTTCCCACCATTTCCTTCCATATTTCAAGTCTAATTTAGACAAGTAGAGGGAACTAAGTACTAAGCACTAACCAATTCAACATTTTTAGTTTATGTTTTTTGAGATAGGATCTCACTAAATTCCTCTGTCTTTTGTCTCCACCTCAGTCCAGTTACTTGCAAGATTGTGGATAATGATCTCTAAAGCTTAAACAGTAGACATTTATTCCTCATCAACTTTTCTTCACTGCTTTTCTAAAATCTGTATGCATTCTAGATCACTTTATAGTCTTCAAATATTTCCTAGATTCACATTGGTTTGTATTACATTAAAGGGGAAAATTTCCTTTATAACTACTTTGTTTAGTTTTTTACACTACATAAATATTAAAATTTATGATATTATATAATATCTATGCTTCGATGATTTTGATCAAATATAATTAAAATTACAGCGTAACTTAAAATGTATACTTGAACATAGCTATCATTTCTTATTAGCCCATTCACATGTTTAATGTTCCCTATGTTGATGTTTTTACATATTCAGTTTACATTGTTTTTGGCTTCTTAGAATTCTAGTACTTAAATCCTTCTAGGGAAATTTAGCATTATACCAGTCCGACACAAAGCACTACAGCTTCTTGTTATTATAAGGTTGTTCCTAGAATACCTTATATAAATATACAAGAGTTTAAACAACTCAAGAGGCAAATCATGATTTAAAACCATGTACCTACTAAATAATTTCAAGTTGCAATGCATTTTCATCGTATATTCTATGATTTTACAGTTTTTGTTATTAAAAACTCCTATTTAGGGAGTTCTGGAATTTTTATTATAATTCTCAGTTTGCAAGAGCTTATAATTAGATAATTTTAAGTGGGCTAAGGCTCTAATTTTTATGCTTAACTAAAGTGATGTTTTTGCTAATTTCATTTTCAATTTAGCTGAAGGTTGCTGAAAGATAAAGAATATTTCTATCTCAGTTATCTTGACTACATAATTGATGTATACTAATTCATGGTTTGAACAGAGACTATACTTACAGAATCTCTTGTATTTCAGTATTAAACACCAAATATCACAGTTGTTAATCAACAATGCATTTAAGTTGTACTTCAATGTACCAAGTAATGCCAAGAATTTCACATAAAAATCTTTCCTTGACCATTCAATGTCTTTACTTTGCAAAGTTGTCCCAAGGATTAAATGAGGTCAATGAACATAAGGCATTAGATTCAGGGCCTTATATAAACTAAAAAATTTCACCTAGCATCTCTATGCCTGTGACTACTGCTACTATTGAATCCTGGTCACACTTTCTAACCAAATCCTTTAATAAATGTCAAGTACCTTCTCTTTCTTTATAGTTTAGTTCGTATGTCTTATAGAACTATTCTAGCTGTGCAGTATTTCAGCATGTCCAGCATTCTTTGCAGAGTTCCTCATTTCCAAATGCAGGTTATCTTAAGTATCTGTTCCTCTTTTACTATTTGCAAGACTCCTGGGTGGTGGTTGGAGGGGATATGAAGGCCACAATTGCTTCATTGAAAGAGCATCAAAATTAACAGAAGGCAGAAAACATCTTCCAATAACTATGTAAGACAATATAATACAATATGGGGCTGGAGTGGCAGCTCAGCGGTTACAGTGCTTGCCTTGCATGCATGAATCCACAAGTTCGAACTCCAGCACCACGTACACAACGAGGTATTGGAGTAACAAAAGCCACGTGAAAAACTAAAATTGATTCTCACAGTCCCTCCTTAAAAAAATATATATATATATGTATATTGCAATAAATATTACTATATAGCAACAGAGAACACAGGCACACAGAAGAGAAAAGCTTAATAGCCAAGCACTTGAGGAGTACAATGAAAAATGTTAGGATACGCGTTTGTATTTTGAAATGATTGAGTCATGTTCTGAGTTGAATCATGGTCACCTAAAAAGATATATGGAAATACAAACCCTGCAGAACCTTACAAGTCAACCTTTGGAAATAAGTCTTTCCAAAGACCTTCACCTGAACTAAGGTCATCAAGTTAAATAGAGACATTTAAATGGGCCCTAATTCAACAAGTGTGGTATCCTTATGCAAAGGGAAATTGAGACCCATAATTGACATACAATGAGAGAAGAAAATATGAAGGCACAGGAAGTAGTGGGCCATATGACTGGAGTGATGCACTCATCAACAAAGGAGTGCCAAGGAGTGACGGCAAAGACCATTGGCTGAGGAGGCAAAGAAAGACTCTCCCTACAGTCATTGGACCCTGCTGATCTCTTCATTTCAGACTTCTTGTCCAGAGCTGTGATACATCAATTTCCATTTTAGGCCAATCAGTGGTACTTTGTTAGGACAGACTTCAGAAACATGTTCTAAACTCAACCTGACACTGAAGGAGTAGAAAATTTACCAGCACCAATCACTGACTTGGGAAACTAAAGATCAAATTCTAAATGTTTATATTTTTCCAACCTGTTAATGAATTTGAATAGTGAAAGCCAACAACTGTAGGAGACAGTTGAGGATTAAAGCACATGCCCTTTAAAGAATCAGGGAAATTGACATTTCTACTGGAATTCAAGATATATATCATTATCTACTTGCCTTTCCAATTAAAATTTCACATTTGCAGTAGTTTCTAGAAAAGATTCATAAATTTTTGTCAATTAACATAAAAATAGCTAAAATAAAATTATTTCCCCAATAGAATACCTCACCTGAGAAGTTAAAAGCAAACAAGGTCCTGAGAATTAAATTATTGGAAATAATAAGAAACTAGGAAAATACATGAAATATTATGATTAGTGAGCTATTTAACCTGTGGAATAGAACTATTTAAAAATAATTTTAGGTCTATAAAAATGTTTGTTTAGTTGAAATATTGACATTTTTAAAATAAAGGAACTACTCATGAACTCATGAATAAGGCTCAAGACTTACTTGCATGACTTTGTATCTTTAGAACTTGTATTACTTCAAAGTAGGATTTGCTCCTACATGTAAAAAAACAAACAAAAAATCCCTGAAAAATGAAGATTCTCAGTGTCAAGCGGGATGCAAATCTAACTCCCAAATCATTGCAGTTTGGGCTGACGTGGTGGCTCAGCAGTTACAGCACTTGCCTGGCATGTGCAAATATCCAAGTTTGAACCCCAGCACCATGGACACAACAATGGCTCAAAACAATGAAAATCACATGAAAAAATAAATAAAATTGACTATCTCTCAGTGTCCTTTTCTTTAAAAAAAATAATCATTGCAATATGTAGAGAAAATTTTTGTTTCATACTAACCACAGTTCAAAAAAACCTGGTAAAATATGAAAAGTATCTAGAAAGATCAAACCAGGAAAAGTTTTGTTTTCCCACTGGAACAGATTTAGAACCCTACATTCTAACTTCTATGTTGTTTATTCCAATTTGATTGATCATATACAAATTATCTTAGGTTGCACACTCAATAGGATCTTTAATAAAACTTGGCATTTTCAATCATTAACTGGTCCAGGGAAAAAAGATGTAGAGATAAGTATAAATACCCAGTCACTTTGCAATCTGTAGAGCAGACCTTAAATCCTGCTCTTCGAACTTTGAGATGTACCTATTTTGTCCATTCCATGTTCCTACTGATCATCTCTCAACTCTATTTTCATCTTACTTTTAGTGTTTCCAAACAAAATTAATCATTTAACCACTACCATAACATTCCCTGCTAATAATTCTGGGGGAAAAGATTCAAATCAGCTTAGCTATCACGAATCAGTAATTATACATCCCCATTTTTTTTTAAAGAGAGCGACAATGAGAGACAGACTATCAACTTTTAGTTTTTCATGTAACCTTCATTGCTCTGACACTTAATTGTGTACGTGCTGCAGCGGTTTGAATTTGAGTATTTGCACATGCCGGGCAAGTGCTGTAACCACTGAGCCACTGCTCCAGCCCATTCCCACATTTTCATATGCTTCTTTTGTATTCAAATTCTTTTTTCAAGATGGGATTGCACTGAACCTATAAATCCATTGGGGGGTATGGACATTCTTACAATATTAATTATTTCATTCCATGAGCATAGTATATCTTATTTGTGTCCCTGTTAATTTATTTAATCCATGTTTTATAGTTTTCAGCATATAGAACTGTCATTTCCTTTATTAAACTCACTGGAGAGTGTTTCATTATTTTTAATGTTATCATGATTAGGATATTCATTTTCCCCAAAACTGTTATTTTTTATTTAATGTGTAGAAACACCAATTGATTTAGTTCACATTGTACCAATGTGCTTTAGTAAATATTTTTATCACTTTTATCAGGTTTCTGAAACTGTTGCTTATTCTGAGAAGAGTCCCTTATAGAGAAGGTAACCCCTTTTTCTCAGTCCTTCAACTCTGAAGAAGTAGAACTGATTCTATTTGGGATGTATTTATTCAATTACAGATTATCATGTCTAGTATTGCTAAAACTTAGGTAAAATATGAAAATAAATGATCAATTTGTCTGAAACTAGATTTTAAAAAACTTATTTCTTTGTATTTTCTATCTAAAAGAAAGATACAGAATTAAAGGGCTATGTGAGAAATCTAAGTTCTCTAAAGACTTGATACTATAATGTGTATAAATTTTCAATGTAGGAGGACAAAGTTATGTTAAAAGACAAAGAAAGGTATTGAAGACAATGTTATTGAGAACATTGCTGATAAGGATTTATGTTAACCTGAATGTCCAGAAAAGTGATTAAAGTTTTCTTACATGTATTGTGAATAATGGAGACGTAGCCAATACATGAACTTGCTGTGTCTAGTCTAATCTAAGCCCTGTGAGCATGTGATGTGGAAGGAAAAAGTGTCAGTCTACGTGCTATTTATTAGTAAGGACTTTTGACACCTAGGATTATGAGCATTTACTATGTTAAAACTAGGGTGGTGATCCCTCAGACATACCCCCCAAGTCAAAACACGATTCTTCATGTACCATCTGGCATTGTATAGGACTCAAAACACTCAGTGGAATTTTTTTTTAAAATAGTAATTTAACAAAGTCAACACAATCACCTAAGAATAACTTTTGCCACCAAGCTCGATTTAGGTGCTACTGGATGACAGAAATTGCCAAGTTGTCTCCCTACATCGTTACTAAATGAAGAAACCTTAGTATTTAGTATGCACCCACACCCCCAAGGCTAACTTAGAAAGATTGAGCACTTATCGTGTTACTGTTCCACGGATTAAGTTACTAATTCACCAGTTATAAACAGATACTGAACAAAGTGCTGGTAAGACATTAACCTATGTACTTAATAGAATTTATTAACACTTGTAACAGAGCCAGAAGGTAATTATTTTTATCTGCAGTTCACCTTCACCTGTATAAATCCCTGCATCAGCTCAAGTGTTGAGCACCATTACCATTGTTGTGGGGAAAAAATGTGAGGAATAATAGATGTGAAATGTCACCCAACCTAGCATTTATTCAGTGTTCAACCAAAAGTGTCCACATTTACCCTGTTTATGCAGATATTTTGACGTTGCACAAAATTTAACACACATATCTAAAGATGGTTGAAAGCAACTGGTCACAGTGCTAGCCATCAGCTTCAAGTGACAAAGATTCTGGAAGGAGTAAAGCGGGTCAGAAAAATGAAAGCACTCTTTGAGAATCATAGATGATGAAACAAAAAGAGGCTTTCCATTTTGGTACAATTTAAAGGTATATCTGTCTTTTAGAAGAGCTGGCATGAGGTGCTTTCACTTTGTGACCTCAAAAATCCCTGAAATTGCTTGTGGTCTCTGATTCTCTAATGACTCCCCCTACCGATAATGTTACCGGGTAAATAGTGGGAAAGATCTGCTTCTGGTACAAGGAGACTACAGAAGACAGAATTAAGTCCCTGCTATACCTAGCCATTCCAGTTTTCAAGAGAGCAGTTTTGTAAAGTTCGTGAGAAAAAAAGGGGGCTTTAAAAATGTTTCTTATTAAATTCTGTATCACTGTATTGTTTCAACCCATCATCCAGTGTATGGTGGTCATATTACAGAAAACAATTCATCATCCAACAACTGGCTGACAATCTCCAGAGCTATGATAGCCTCTTAGAAACAGATTCCAGGAAGGTGAGTACCAACAGGTAAGTGTTGCTTGGGAACAGAAGAATTTCATTCCTTCTAGTAGTCTCAAGAGCCAGTTGATTTACTTGTGAACAAAAGCATAACAGAGTATGTTATGAAAGATACCTACATAAAACCCTAAAGCTAATGATTTCCTATTAAATTTGAAGGATGTATTATTATTTAAGGGCTGACCCAAAGGATAAAAACGGCCTCTTCCTCAACTCATACTGGTGGTTTGATGTGTAAACTTAGTGGAATAGTGAAAGGTTGAAAGGTGCTCAGAATGTGCTCAGGAAAAAAAAAAAAGTTTCAGGAAAAAAATGTATATCCTCAAGGGCGGAAATCAGGGAATATAGCATGAATTGTTTGGAAAGTGAGTAACTTGTAAACCACGTATGCCGAGCTTAATGATGGTTACTTCACTTTCAAGTGGTATCGTCATACTGGGAATTTGGGTGGATCAGTTTGAAGCTCCTGAGTATGGAAATACTGAGCAACTGGTATTTTAGGATCCAACACAGTGACCACATGTAAGTGCACACACCTGTCCATGTATGAACCGTTTCCCAGAAAATAGTTAAGTAAATGAGTACAAAGTTGCATTTTGTGATGTTGCAGTAAAGAGAAAGGTAAATGAGAATGTCTTAATATGCATTATTAAGACATTTTTTCTCATTTTGAAAGAAGTTAAGAGATTTTGTGGCCTTTAGGTACCAGGCTCACTGCACGTTCCAGAGAAATGGACTAACTGTGACCACTCTGATGTGTGTGACCTTTAGGAACTTTCCCAACTCTCTAAGCTAATGGTAGAGCATTGTCAGAGAACTTATGTCATAAGGGGGGGTGTTAGAATAGCATTTCATAACCCATTTTGAAAAAGCAATGATACACAGGCTGGGGAGAGATGAGAGAAAGAAATCACCTACAACAAGTTTGTTAGACAAGCACCGGGCAATGAGAATAGAGCAGTCAAGAGGGGACTGTTGCTTAGCAACCATGTGTCTTGCACTGATTACCATTTTTCAGTGCAGTTTTATATTCAGTAAAATAACACACAAGTTCATTTAAACAAGTTATAAACTTCCCATGTTTGGTCATAGTACATTTTCTCTAACAACCCTCAAATTACACAGCTCAATTTGAGATTTTTTTAAACTGAAAGTAAAAGAAGGTAATTATTGGTATCAATGAGATAGTTTATAGGATTAGAGCTCAAAGTTTGCATATTTAGAACTGAAAAAGACGACGACTCAGAAGAAAAGCAAGACATCAGGGGACAGGAGGAGGAGGGAGTTAGAAGGATGTGGGGTTGGGGATACTGAACAAATTGTACTGCTGAATTGTGTACATACAGGAATATGTGACAACTAATCTCAACATTATATAAAACTATAATGAATAAAAAACCAATAATCAAATCCTAATAAAAAGGAATGTAATGGAAAAAAGTAATAAAAAGACACAAAACTGGAAGATTCATTAGTGAAAAATCAAAGAGTCATCATTTACTGAAAATCAAATATTTTTGCACCTAATGTAATAATCTTCGGAGAAGCTTCCATGATGCCAAAAATAAGGGTTTTAGTTCAAATTCCCTGGTTCTTCCTCTTAAGACCTCACTTCACAAAAAGAGGTGTTCTGAAATAATTTACAAAAGGACCATCAAAACAGATTTGCAGGGTTTCAGGAGGGAAGAGTTTTCATGAATTCAAAAATACATATTGTACCCACAATGTGCTTGTTAATGTTTCTGCAGTGAAGGAAAGTGAAGGCATAATGTTCAAGGGGCTTTTTTTTTTTAAATCTCCAACATACATAAACAATAAGAGACTAGACCAGAATTCGTAACCATGACAAGTTCTACCAAGGAGAAGCACAGGATGCCAAAGATGTGAATACTGCAGGCATATAATGTGGTCCCAGAGTCCAGGAGACGCTCCCTTGAGAAGGGAATGAGTGGAATGAAACCAGAAGACTGAGCTCAGGAGGAGAGACCGACAATCTTAGGTCATGACATTACAAGAGCACCCCAAGGCAGAGGGAGGTTCTGTGGGGCTGGGATCTCCAACTAAAGCAGGTCCTGGCCAAGACCACCCTGCAGGTGGGTGGGGCCCTTTCATGCAAGAAAGTGTAGAACTCCATCAGGACTCTATCTTGTTGTAATTATCTTGCCTGCAAGTACAAGAATATAGACGGATAAGAAAAAATAGCTTGGAGTAGGATGACTGCAGCAGAAGACAAAGAGAAGAAATTCAAGTATGTTGTAGAAGTAAAACACGCAGAACTTGATTTCTGGTTGAAAGGGTTGAACGTATTGAAGAGATATAGAAGGTGACATCCAGTGTCACCTTAATGGCAGCCTCCCTTTCCTAAAGGTAGCTTACACTGTGGAACAATGGAAAATAAAATTTTTCTTCATGTGCTTTTTCCTTCCAGCTTACCCTATATAATTAGTTTAATGAAAGCAAGCAGCAGGAGTAAATCAAAGATTAAACTTAGTGAAGGGATCAGGTAGTTTAGTCATCATTAATGGAAATACTGACTTACACTTACTGGGTGTCTGTTATTTGTCACACCCTTTTGTAAGATAGCTGTATTAATATTATATTTGTTTAACTCTTTAATCAATATAGAGTAGAAACTATTTTCGTCCTTACTGAAGATAAAACTTTCAACAGTCAGAAGTTGAATAGCATGGACATGACAGAGCTTTTCTTTTAAAAGACCCCTTAAATTTTCATTTTACATAAAAGGTACAAAGGACCTTGGCCACCTCCTGTGGCCCAATTCCACTATTTACACAAGTAGATGAGAACTGGGGGCTGAAATTACAGGTAACATGACATAGACTCACCGCCACTGTTGTCCTCTTGAAAACAGAAAAGTACTCTAGCAAGTCCTTGGGTGGGAATGGAAATTAAGATTTTTGCTACTGGCTCCATATCTAAGAATAAATATAACCAAGGTGACAATGTAGGGACTTTTTTTTTTGTCACTGCCTTTACAACTCCTTTGTCATTTAAGAAGCTGAGATGCAGTTTTTATGACAAAGAAATTCTTAAACACAGGCAGGAAAGTGAACCTGACTTTTTGTGAAGAAAACGTAGTAGTAGTCCTCAAAACCTTGGGAATCATTTATTCTGCAAAAGGGTGACAAGTACAGATCTATGATCTCTGTCTTTGTTGGACATACATGAAACATTAGCTGGCTTGGAAGAATGGTGCTATCCGAAGGTACTGAATCATTCAGTTTTATTACCACATGAGTTCCGTGTAATCAGTTCTTAGCATAGCGCTTTGCCATAATACATTTCACGGTTCATCGAAGAAAAAGATCCTTCAACTCTGGTAAACAACAGTATATGACATATATGTGATGTCTGATTGTGAGTCAACCTCTGGATAGTCGAGGTAGTTATAATTTTAGAGAGGAATGAAATTCATAAATCAAATTTGTTTTTTAAGCCAAGTAAGATGTCTGCTTGGAATACCTTACATTGTTCTTATGATTCAGGGAACAGTTAAAATGAACAGGATGCTGATATAACAGCACACCCATGTTCAAAGATGAATTCTTTATTGTTAACTGCTGTTAATGCAGCAGCTCATCAGCTACAAAGCACACAGTAAACGAAGCCTCCTTTTCATTTTCATTTCTTAGTTTAACTTAGGGATTACGGATAAATGTATCTGACATGGAACAGCATATTTTAGTCAATGCTGATAAAAACCCTGGTGAGACCTCACTTTTCATAGAAATTTGTCTCTGAAGGACATAACCTTCTCTGTCATGATTGCAACTCTCATTTCAAAATGAGAAAATTAAATCACTTGGGAATGCTAGAAAAGACAGAAAACTTTCAACTAAATGCCACTCATAACACTAGAAAGCAGAGTAAATGATGTGTTAGCTTTGATGCAAGAAAACATCTATGACATTATCTATCATTAAGTTGAAAAATCTGTCAGGTATGTTTTCCTTACAATGATGGTTTTTTAACTAAGTCTAGGATTGAGCTGTTTCAATAATAATAATTGACATATATATCAATTTAAACCAACTTACCAGCCCACCTATAAAACTTAGACCAAAGTGAGTTTCAGTTCTGGTTCTCTTAGCCATTTTCAGAGTGACTCAGTAAGACTTCTATCTTGCTACACGTCAACTTCTGTCCTTCCTCAATTTACCCTGGCCAAATTAAGTCCACTGTACAGAGAGATCAAGGAATTTCTTGATAATCGGTCAGCCAGCAATGGCCCTTTCAAAGAAAAAAGTTTCTAGAAGAACAAGAATTAAATAGACCACATAGGGAAGAAATAATTTGAGTACCAATTGACATTTATTGTCAAGATCTTTGGATTGCAAAGATTTTCTCCAGTTCTGTAGGCTGTCTCTTCACACTGTTAATTGACTGATGTTGTCTGTCAAGCTTCACTATTATTTGGAATAAAACACTACATAGAAAATAAAAACACAATTCTGCCTCAAATTTAACAACATGTTATAACTTGGGCAATAAGTTGTCCTGCGGATATTTTCCTTAGAAATAAAAATCTTGTTTGTTGTAATACCAATAATTACTCCATGTGTATTTATGTCTCTTCTGCTCATGGATCCAATTTGAGATAATTTGCTAAAGATCTGTGGTGTGCATCTGTACAGAAAAACTGATGGTTTGATCAAATTAATCTTATTCACAAGTAGCAAGGACATGGAAATTTTTTTTGTATTCTAGTTTGTTTCCACTTTTGTATTGGCTCATCATAGTTGTACCTAATGGTGGGATTTATTGTTACAGATTTGTATGCACACCAATTAGAGACAATTAGCCCCATATCATTGCCCAGTATTTGCCTTTCCCTTCTCCTGCTCCCTCCCCTGATCTCTTTCCTCCTCCTATGATTTTCATGAGACACACCACCACATATCTTTCTTTTCCTTTGTCCTCTTGAGCTCCCACATGTAAGAAAAAATACATGACTCTTGGCTTCCTGTGTTTTGGATTCTCTTTTCAATAGTTTGCTGGAAACCTTGGGCAACAGGAAAGTAATTTCACTAATTTTTCAACATTCATAGGAATGTAGACATGTATGTTGCTTTTCCCCACATACTAGAGAGTATGCGATGTCTGAGCTATAGGAAATGCTCCCCCTACCCCTGCTTATTTTGTGGTAGTGTAATAGGGATCTTGTGATAAGCTTAAAATAATTCTAATGAGAAGACCAAATGGATTTTATGTCAAACATATTTAATTTTTACTTAAGATTGAAATTATAGGGGGCTGGAGTGGTGACTCAGCAGTTAGGCCACTTGCCCCGCATGCACAAGTGCATTGATTCAAACCTCAGCACTTGTGTACACAACTAAGTTGTGTTGTACACACACTTAGTTGTACACAACTAAGTTGTGTTGTACACACACTTAGTTGTACACACTTTGTTGTACACAACTAAGTTGTGACTTAGTTGTACACAACTAAGTGTTGGAGCAACAAAACCCATGTGAAAAAATAAAATTTGGTTCTGTCTCTTTCTCACCATCTTTGTCTTAAAAAAAAAGATTTAAATTATAGTCAGAAATTTTATCTTAAAATTAGCAACTACATCAATTGGTTTCAGTGCAGAAATTTGGGATAATGAAATGATCCATGTCACCTTGCAATTAAGTTTTATTTTTTATATTAAAGATTTTTTTAAGGATAACCCATTTTATTCATCTGGGCTTTGTTTCTGTGACATTTAGTAGTATACATGGTGCTAGGGTTCAAACTTGGGTCCTTGTGCATGCCATGCAAACCCTTTAACTGTTGAGCTACAGCTCTAGCCCAAAGGTCTTCTTTTAAAACTATTCCAGAGCTTAATCAAATTTTAATAACCTCTTAACTCTGATATTTAAACCATATTCCTTTGAAGAAGCTAGCATTTCAGGCTTCTTGTCTTTTTTTTTCTTTAGGAAGGTAATTTTTAGTTTGGTAACTGTTCCAAATGCCAGATATTGCCATGTTATCCTGTGTCTTGCAAGTTTTCAGAACAGTTCTCTATTATCACTCTCATGTATTTTATGAAATCTGACTTTCTGCAAGTTTTTTATGTCACTTTGCAATCTCGGGGCTCCGCATGTGTGAACACCACCAAACTTCAAAACCAAAAATAAGTGAGACATCTAGATGTGTCGGCAGTAAATAGTAGTGTTCCATTAGAAGATGCAACCAAGCGGGAACATTTTAATATAACGTTACTATTTAAGACTTGTTCATAGGATGGAATTTAAGGCCTTAAGGTAGGGGTTAGAAAACTTACTCTTCTAAGAGCCCAATAGTCAGTATTTTCCATCTCTGTTCTGCTATGTAACTCAGGCATTGTGGCATGGAAGCAGTCACAGAGCACAGGAGAAAGACTTTCAGTGTTCAAATGGAACATCTCTTACAAAAACAAATGCTGGGCTGGATTTGTCCCAAAAGTCCTTGTTTTCTAATCCCTTCTCTAATTAAATAAACACTGAGATAATGAGGATCCCTTCTCTAAAAAAATATTTCTCCATGAAAGTAACACAGAAGAACTTACTCTACAATGACCACCAAATCTACATGTATTTGGAAGTAAATATTTGTATTCACTTGTTAAAGGAATCTCTCTAGAGAACACTGTCATTTAACTCAATCCTATATTTCTATTGGCATATTACTTGAAAATGTGTAGAATTTTTTAAGTAAGTCTGAACATTTACATGTACACCCCAGATTTCTAAGTTGATGAGCCTCATATTTTCATTATTAAGAATGAGAAACCCAAGTAACCCAATCATGGCTAGGAAAATGGAGATGAGAAACTGGAAAGAATGATTTCAGAATTACGAGTGAAAAGCAAGTTAAGCTTATCTGAATCAATTTGTATAATGGTTTGCCCAGCATGGTATTTTTCCACTAATACACTTCCATTGACTTGCTTTTACATATCCAAGTCATTAGTTTTAAGTACAGCAATGACCTGTATTTTGACCAATTGTTGTCATTGACCCTTGGTGACACAAGCATCCACTCTGGGAGGGACAGCTACCAGCCAGACATGTGTGGTGCTGACTGAAGCATAGTTTATACAGTATCTCTACCAATTTAGAGTGAAATTCCTCACACTCATATAGAAATTTTCAATTGTTTATCAAAGCAGATGTTTCAAAGTGTATTCATTCATTTTATGCTTTACACAAACCCTAATACCAAAACCAAAATAATGATAAAATGGGTAGACAGTATTAAGTGCATGTATAAATATGTAAAATATCCATCATTATTTACAATTATAATGCACCAATAAACAATGCAGAAAGAAAAAAATTTACTTATAACAAAAAAGAATTAAAATTAAAGCTCTATGTGTTAAAAAAAATAAACAGTACATAACTCTTACATAGATGTTATAATGTACCAGATTGTATTTAAGATAGAATTCTGCTTACGTATGTATCAATCTATGCAGGTAAACAGTCATGCAAATTATGTACATATGTAACACGTAAACTACTGTAATCCTCACAACAGTTCTAAAAGACCACATTACTATGATCATTCTACAACTATGAAGTTTTATTTTTTTTTTAAAGAAAGACGGACAGTGAGAGAGAAAGAATTGCAAATGTTATTTAAGTTTTTCATTTGAGTTTCATTGCTCTGACACTTTGTTGTACACATGGTGCTGGGGTTCAAACCCATGTACTTGCACATGCCAGGCAAGTGCCATAACTGCTAAGCCACTTCACTATCCCTATAGCTATGAAAATTCATTCACTGAGTTTTCATTTATCCCAAGTCACAGGAAGAACCCAGAAAGGTTCAAATCCATGCCATTACTACCCTTTCTAACAATTTTATTAAGAATGCCTTTGTATTATCATACTCCAATTTCATTGAACATGATATTTTCAGCAGCAACACAAATATAGCAAGTTACACTGCATGGGTTTGGACAAGGATACATCAAGAAAAGAAAACTACAGACCAATATCCCTTATGAACGTGGATGCAAAAATCCTCAACAAAGTACTAGCAAACCATATTCAAAAAATTATTAAGGAAATAATCCACCATGACCAAGTGGGCTTTATCCCTGGAATGCAGGGCTGGTTCAACATACGCAAAACAATTAACGTAATCCACCACTT
>PVKS010037191.1:0-18830 GCA_004027875.1 Aplodontia rufa | reverse complement strand
AAAAAAAAAGCATCTCAAAGAAAGATGCGCTTCCCAAGCCCCGCAGCTCGCAGCCGTCTTCCTGTTTAGAACTTCTATCCTAGGCTGTCTGCAGAACAGAAGGACACACAACTATGTAGGATTTGAGGCTGTATCCATTATTAAGGCTGTGCCTTTTCTTAACTGATGGCTAATGGAATGGGCAGCACAATAATTCCAAGAAAATGAGGATCAAAGCCCAGTTCTGCTGATTTCTAGCTATGCAACCATGGGCAATTTAGTTTCACCTCTTTGAGCCTCTATTTCCTCATCTGTAAAACAAGGACAAGAATGCCTATCATACAGGGTTGCTGAAAACATGAAATTAAATCACCTCGGCCTAACGCAATGCCTTGCGCATTGGACATGCTCAGGACCGTGATGAAGGTGGTGATGATGATAACAGACCCCAGTTGTGCTCCAGCACCGTGAGGGTGGCAGCAGGTCTTATAGCTCTTTCAGGGTCAAACGCAACCAATGGAGAGGCTGTCAGACAAGAAGGTTTGGGGACCTGAGCGGGAGGGGCCTGGACCACTGCAGTCAACAGTACAGACAGGGCCAGGCTTCTGCTTCCTGCTGCCCCGGTGGATTTCTTCTCCAAAATGGGTTAATACTTCTCTTCTGCCCCACCTGCAGGTGGCTATTGATTGGGGAGGGTGCAAGCTGCCTTCACTGACTGCGGAGGAAAGCGCCAGAGGGAGGCAGGTGGGTGGCAGTGGGAAGGTGGGGGTGCCCAGGGCTGCGCTCAGCATGCAGTGCAGTTACCTTGGCAGAAAAGGGCATAATTAATCCGCATTGCTCTCCTTTCATTAAGCGTGCACGTTTATACCTGAATTAACTTTTCACATCCAGTTAAGCAGAGTGGGGGGCTCTGTCCACTGTGACCGTTGGTTTTAAGTGGGCAGAGAAGACCTGCTGCACAAGAGCTAGAGATCTAAGCGCCAGGCTGTGTGTATGCATGCATGTGCGTGCGAGTGTTTGTGTGCGTGCATGCGGAGTGGGTGGGAAAGAGAAGGAGTTTCCAAGTTACACCCTGGGCACCTGGGCCAGGGGAGGAGGGCACTGTGGGCAGCCCAGAGACCCAGAAGGGTGCAGGGCTGATTGCGGAGTGCACCAGCCGGCTGGCTCTCTTGCTTTGGCACCTGGGGTGGGGACAGGGGGACACCTGTTTCAAGCAAAAGGAGAGGTGCCCTCAGTTTTTGCAGTGTCCTCCTCACACTGCGTTTGGACCTAGCACAGGCGGGAAGGCAGGGCACACATGCTCTGGAGCACACAGGCTGTTGGCCAAACACCCTCCCTCCTCCAGGTTCTGGTTTTCTTCAAAGAAGACTTACTCATGCTTTAGCTCCCTGGACCTGAAGCTCATTAAACTGCCAGTGTTTCCTTGACATTGGTTCAGGGATGAACAGTGCCCTGCAAGCGCCCTCCTCTCTGGGAACTGCGTATCAGGGCACCTGTTTCCAATGCCAGGAGAGGTACCCGCCCTACTCATCGCCTGAGCAGCCTCCCTGTGAGTCATTGGAGTGAACTGCTTTTTAGGAACTGCTCAGTTCTTCAGCGTTATGACAGGCAGAAAATGTTAACATCCCCCTGGCCCATCTATGGTTCCCTTAGGGTGAACTTTCCCTTCCCCTGCCTCCCTCTCCCCCTCCCTTGCCTCCTCCCTGCAGTTCAAAACACTAGGTGTCTTCAGTGAGAGGCCCTCCTTCCAGGGCCCCACCCCACCCTAGCCCTCTGCAGGAAAGAAGGGCAGGTAGCCAACAAGGTGCCTTCAAGATCTCAAGAAAGTATTTGCACTGGCTCGGTGGTTTGGCACTTACAGCGCTTGCCTGGCAAGCGCAAGTACATGGGTTCAAACCCCAGCACCATGTACACAACAAAGTGTTGGAGGAGCAAAGTCACGTGAAAAACTGAATAAAAATTGATTCACTCTCTCTCTCTCTTAAAAAAAAAAGTATTTGCTCCATGATCTTTGCCAGTCGGTGGTTTAAAGTCTAGTGGGGGAGACAACACATACTATGGCTAGCGTGTGGGGGGATGACGAACACTCTAAAGTGGAAAGAGATAAATGCTGCAATGAGTGTTTGGGACCAGACTCACACTGGTGGGAGGAAGGAAACTATTGTGGGCTGACTCTGAGTCACCTGAGACTTTTCAGGAGATGTGGGATTTGGACTAAGCCTTCCTAACAGCCTTCATTCAGAGCATCCTTAGAGAGGCCAGGCTGCGAGCTAAGGGCTTGACTTCCATCATCTCGTTTAATCCTTATAAGGGAGTCATCAGAATCACCACCCCATCTTATAGACCAGCAGACAAGCTCAGAGGGGTTGGGGAACTGTCAAGGTCACAAGGCTAGTAAATAGATTTTAAGCTGGGCATGTCTGACTCTAAACCCTAGCTCTGCACCTTAATGCTTCATGACCTCCTCTAACCTTGAACATATGCAAAATTCCCTCGGAAGGAGAACCGAAGAGAGGGCGTTGCCAAAGACAGTCCCAGGAAGATGGAAGCCAGTGGGAGGTCTCTGACTCTGGCTGCAGTGAGGACTCCAGGGCAGCACTGAGATCATGACTCTCTCAGAACGTTTTGGCAACTATTCCTGAGATCTCTTCATAGGAATGAGGGACCTTGGGGTGCTTTGATTTCCCAATCTCCCTCTGGGAAGCATAAACCATCTTTGGGTAAGTGTAGAAAGGTCTCATTGTAGATCCTGCCCAAAAAACTTCAGGGGATCAAGAGATTCTCTGACCCAGTTGATCTAGCACTTTCTGTTCAATTCAGATCAATAAACATGTGTTGGACAGTAGGTGCTAGAAATGATTAAGGGACAATCCTTTCCATAAGGAAGATTTTAACCTAGAAGGGGTAATAGACACAGGAAAAAGTCAATATGAATGACAAATGCTAACATTGAATGTGCATTTCCTCCCCACACTTGGGACACTCAGCCTAGGAGGAAAGACCACACCTGCTGAGTCTTGAAGGCTGAATTGGTGATAGGTGAGGAGGAGGGTGGGGACAGCACTGTGGGTTAGAGGACATTGCATATTGAAAGGTCATAGAGGTGGAATAGCTCAGTCTGTGTTTGAAATTACAAGCAGGGAATTTTATTGGAGCCTGAGCTGGAGGTAGGGAGCAGCAGGCAGTGAGGCTGAAGAGATGGGCAGCCTTGTCCTATCTGAGGGGCTTGGGCTCAGGCCTTTGGAGGACTGAAGTGCTTTCAACAGAAGCCAATCTGATTTATTTGCATTTTAGAAGTGTCACTCTGGCTACAGGCGCCTGATGGTTTTCACTGGGCAAGACTGAAACCTAGAATCAGGAGGAGGCTACTATATTTTAACCAAGATATGGTGCATGAGCCCCCAGATCAAGACATTGATAGTAGGATTAGAGAAGAGAAGACTGATTCAAAAACCTCTCAAACAAGGAACAAGATGAGAAAATGTCAGGGAGTAGAAGGAAAATCCTGGTGGCCTCCAGACACTATTTTGGGTAACTGAACCGGTAGGTAGTATTGTCTTTAGCAAAGATTGGGACACAGGAAGAGAAGCAGTTTGGTGGGAGAGGATGATGGGTCAGGCTGGATTTTATTAGGTTCATGATACCCAAGTGACACCCAGGTGATGCTTCTAGTAGGTACCTGGCATGGAGCTCAGGTGAGAGGCTGGAGATGCAGAATTGGGAGACTTCAGCAACAAGACAGGGTTAAAAGGATGAGAGTGGATGAAGTCAACTACAGAAATCAGTGAAAAGAGCAAAAATCCATAAACAGAACCTCAGGGAATAGCCGTGCTGAAAAAATGGACAAAAGAGGAGATGGATGTGTTAGTCAGCTTTGTATCACTGTGACAAACTGCCTGAGAAAAACATCTTAAAAGAGGAAAGATTTATTTTTAACTCATGTTCTCAGAGACTTTGGTCCATAGTCACTTGGCCTCATCAGTTTAGGCATCTGAGAAGATAAAACATCATGTTGGGGAGCATGTGACCAGGACAGAAGCAGGGAGAGAGAGAGAGAAGGCAGATATAAAATATGCCATTCAAGAATACACCCCCAGTGACCTCCTACCTCCCACCAGGCCCCATCCGCTAAAGTTTCCGTCATCTCTCAATAGCGCCACCTGCTGGGAACCAAGCCTTCAACACAAAACTTTGGGGACGCCCAGATCCAAAGTGTAACAATGAACGTAAAGGAGAATAAGCACAAATCGGCAGAAAGTTGGAAGCCAAGGGAGGAGAGGTTATCAAGGAATGAGCAGCCTCAAGGTCAATTGCAGCAAGAAGTCAAGGAAGATCAAGGCTGAAGAATGTCCACTGGCTTTCACAAAGTGGAGGCCACTGTGGCTGTCTCATCAGGGTCCTGGCAGGAAAGAGATGACACTGTTTAAAGAGCTTAGGAAACCGAGGTTCAGAGAGCTGGTTATCTCTCTAATCACACTGACAGCAAGAAACTCGAAAATCTTAGCCTACAGTCATACCCTGTAACCACTGAGTTTTTACTCAAAGTGGCTCCCTAAATCCCAATTTGAAAGGACAGAATGACCCCCAGGGAAAGGGTGAAGAATGAGCTGGTCAGCCTCACGGAAGTGAGTTAGGCTGACTTCAAACACGCACGCAGTGTGTGGTGTTTGGCTCATTCCCCCCAAGACTGTGTCTCCCCAAGTAAATCACTATTTCCCCAGTGGCTGCTGACTCTCTGGAAAGCCCCACAGAAAGGTTGACAGAGAGGAGCAGAAGAGCTAAGGAACACCCCCGACAAGCCTCCTCCGTCAGTTGAATGGGAAGTGGACATTCTGGAACATCAAGGGACCTCCCAAGCATGCACCTGGCTACTTCATCAACGCCAGATCTTGTGTGTGGCATGTCAGAGCGTATTCAAGAAGACTCTGTGCAGAGCAGTTTTGATGAATAAATGCATGGAGAGATTCTGAATTTTGGATTCGTTGGTGCCCCGGGTGTAAAGGGCATGCTGAGACATTTGCAGAGTTGCTCATCCGGGCAGTGTGGGCCTCAGTGCAGGGCCTGCATGCTTGTGCACGGAGCTGGTCAATGCATGGCACCTGTGTCTTAGCAGGGCCGTGTCTGTCCACCACAAGCCTGGGTGAGACCAGCCCTATGCAAAAAAAAAAAAAAAAAAAAAAAAAAAAAATCTGTCACTATATCACAATTAAGGGACTAATTTTCCAGGTGCTTTTTCAATTGACCATATCAACAAAGTCTTAAAATTTAGTTATTTTAGTGACACATAAAGCATTTTCCTTGGTTAACACATTTGAGTTTAATTTCAGTAATATTTCCATTAACAACCTATAATTAAAGCATCTAATAAAGATCAGTAATTCACTTAGCTGGATTTGAGTTTAAAAAAAAGAAAAGTGAAAAAAGGCATTTGTGGAACTCAGATTCTACTCTACTGTTAAATGAACATTATGATTTTTCTGGGTATCTTAATTGAACCTCATTTTTTAGCAGGAATATTAAACAAAAATTAAATTAAGCAAGTAATTTTCCTTTTAGGAAAAAAAAAGAGACTTGAAGTGGAAACGTCCCTCTGAAACAGTCATTAGCAGGATGGGGAGGGCCAATTACGTGGGCAAAGGTGTCACTCTGCTCAGGCAGCAGGGGCCTGAGGAGTTACCTGCCATCCCAGGTGGGATCCAATACGC
Source organism: Aplodontia rufa (assembly GCA_004027875.1). NCBI lineage: Eukaryota > Metazoa > Chordata > Mammalia > Rodentia > Aplodontiidae > Aplodontia > Aplodontia rufa. The sequence continues at coordinate 13,146 of PVKS010037191.1, read as the reverse complement.
CCAGAGAGCTCAGGCCCTGGCAGGAAGGCCTCACAGTCTGCCACCTGCGTGGCTCGGATTTCTCAGGATCTGGGCTGAGACTGATGAAAGCAGCAATTCAAGAGGTGAGAGTAGCCAGGACTGGGAAGGTGACTGGCAGGGACCCAAATCAGTGGCTGGTGGAATCAGATACTTGAGGACCAAGCACACTCGGGAGCAAAATGCATTGGTGAGCCAGCTTCTTACCACACCTTTCATCACCCCTCAGCACGTGGGGCAGGGATTATTCGTTCTGATTTACTGATGGGAAGCTCTGGGAAGTCACAATATGAAACCAGGTCTGCCTGTTCCAAAGGCAGGAGCTACAGTCTGGGTCCTTCAAGAAGCCAATGCTAAGATATGAGCAGATTTGTGAGGGCTGGGGAGGCCAGCAGACCTGGATGTAGGTCTGATCCTGCAGTGAAGGGGAGAGGAAAGGAAGGTAGGTTCTTCCCTGTGGAGAAAGAATTCATGGACACCCAGAATCCTCTGGCCACAGTGGCCCATCATCCCTGGGTCCCTGTCTGGAGACTGCACCTGTCTTAGCAGCTCAGTTTGAGAGGGTCATGACAAGGGACCTCAGAGTGTAGCTGCTGGAGCTGCCTGTCATTCATGCTCCCCACACCCGGGGACTGGGAGCTGGATTTTCAAAGCTACCCCATCAGTGCGTTGTCTACCATTGTCACGTGACCGTCTTTGGTTCAAATAGATTTAGCTTCAGGCCCTGGCAAGGACCAGGCTGGAGAGGGACATCAGTGTTGACATCAAGTGACTTGAGGCAGAGTTGAGCGTTGGCTGCATGAGGTGAAGACCTTGCTGGGGAACAGAGTGGAGGGAGTAGTGCTGGGGAGGAGGTGGGACAGGGAAGACAGGGTGGGCAGTAGTTGGAACCAGTCCCTGATAGGCAGGGGAGACTTCCCTAAAAATGTGTTGGATGTCAGAAAGGGCTACAGAAAACCAGTGAAAGAAACTAAGAAGTGACCTAGACCTCACAACGGCCCTCCCAGAGGCCAAGAGGGGTCAGAGAGGTCAAGGGTCCTCTGAGCCATACCTGTCACTCACACACAGTCCACAGACTGGTGGGCTCTATTTGCCAACAAGAGGAAGCACTCAGGGACCAAGTGTCCTGACTGGACCTCCTCCAGCCCCAGCCTAGGGATCCTTGCTCAACTTCACCCCATCTCAGCCTACAGTTTGCAAAGTCTTTGGTCCAGGACAGGAACAAAAGGACATGACATAAAAGTAAGGGACTCCCACTCCTGAAAACTCCCCTGGTGGGGAAGGCGCTGCCCCTGCCTTTGGGAAACTTCCAATCTAATGGTGAAAGTGTAGTTCCAGCCTTCAAAGAGTCCCTGGTCCAGTGGAAAAACACGACCCATTTATTCATTCCACAAATATTAATGGAGCATCCTCTACACACTTGATACATATCAGTGGCAATCCCCGTGTTCTTGCAGTTTACCTGTTCTTAGGGGAGATAGACAAATTAATATAGCAAATAAGCATATTTTGTAGCATGTTTGAAAAGTTGAAAATGACTTTGGAAAACAGAAAAAATAGAGTGTCCTAGGAAGCCGGGATATGGAGGAGTATTTATAGTCTGCCTGTCACAGGATGCCCCAGTCTAATTGTCCAGCCTTCCACCAGGGTGTCCCTCATAGGGGAAGCCTGTCTAAGCGGGCAGATGTCCTTGTGGCTTTTGTCCAACCCCTGTCCAGTTTAAACCTCTCCAACCAACACTTTGGCACTGGGATCCTGACCTTATGCCAGGTGCCCCCCACCCAGCCCCTGTGTTCCAGGGAAAATCCAGCCTGGGGCAGCCCCTGGCTCTTCACTTGGAAGGCACAGATGCCACACACCAGCACCGCAGAACCAAGTTCAAAGGCTTAAGACGCACAGATCCCGAGCAGGGAAAGCACAATGAGTCTGGAGGAGGGTCCTCTGTCCCTGGCTGCACACGGCAGAAACTGAATCAGACAGAGAGTGAGGCAGCTGGGGGTGGGTCACTAAATTTGCTGGCAGATGCCTGATGGTTGGATTAAAGGAAGCAGCAGGCAAGCGGTGAGCACAGTCTGCCGGACTGAGGAGATGCCTTAGGCTCTCACCTGCGGCCACTGGCTTAAGCCATCGGGGCATCTGTACAGTGAGCCCCAGTGCTCAGCTTCTTCGCCGTAGCTGCTTCTCTTGCATGTGGCGAAGTAAGGGCGTGAGGAAGGAGGCTGGGATGTGAGCAGAGGCAGTGGGGAATGAGACAGAGCTGGACAGTGCCTAGCAGAGTTTGAAGGACTGCTGACAGCTGTGGGAGGGGAGGTGTCACTGAGGAGCGTGGCTAATTCAGACCTCTGCCCAGAGGTCCCCTCCCCGCACACACAACCACAACACAGCCCCTGAAGCAGGTGTGCCTCAGTCCCCCAACCCCCCTCCCAGGCTCATCCCAGCACAGGGGGCCAGGTGGGATTCCAGCGCACCACCCAGGACTCCCTCGCTAGGTGAGTGCTGCTATCCCGCTATTGATTGCAAGAACCCCGAGAAAGCTCAGTAACTCAATTCAACCGCACAGCTCCATAATCTCATGTCAGCCGCACAGCTGATGATTACTGTTTTATCACAGCCTCGTAAAGTCCCCATGTTGCCATGAATCACCGCCACCCTGCCAGCAAGAGACCCAAACCTAGCCAACTCCGGAGGGTGCCTGCCCGATGAGCAGCTGCTGTGGTTCCTCTAAGGTCACCTTTCAGTCTGCAATGGCTCCCCACGTGCCCATTCTGGAAATCGGGAAGCAAGTGTTCATCTCTGCTGGAGGGACAGCAGATTAAATGGCCTGAAGGCATGGGGCAGAGGAAAACAGCTAGGATTTTGAGTTTGAAGGCATTCAACTCTTAGGCCTACCGTTTACTAATTGTGTGGCCTTGGGCTGGTCATCTAAACTATCCTACCTCCAATGTCCTCATCTGTAAAATGGGTATTGTAGAACTTCAGTGAGATAACACTTCAACAGCTTCAAAACAGCAATCCACTGCGATGCTTAAATTGCAATTGCTATTAAGCCAGGACCCAGACAGCCAGGGCCCAAGCCAGAAAGACACTTGGAACCTGGGAGAACACATCTAAAGTGGCACCAAGTATCAGAAGCAGGCCAGTGGGTTAAAGGCAGGACTGGAACACCTAACATCACAAACTGATGGAACTGGAAAAGACCTCAGGACCATCTAGCCTGGTGGTTTTGAAAGGTCTGTTTAGATGAAACTGAATTAGTCGAGTTCTCAGAAGAAACAGAATCAATAGGATGTATCTATCTAAAGAGATGGATTTCTTTTAAGGGACTGGCTTGTGCATTTGTGGAGGGTGGCACGTTCAAAATTTTCAGGGTAAGCTGTCAGGTGGGAGAAGGGTAATGTGGCTGTTCAAGTCCAAAGGCTGTGTGCAAGCTGACTTCTTTCTCACTTGGAGCAGGTTGGTATTTGTTCCTTCATGGCTTTCAACTGATTGGATGAGGCCCACCCTATTAGAAGGGCAATCAGCAAAGTCCAGCAATTTAAATACTACTCTTATCCAGAAAACGCTCCCAGAGATATCCAGAACAGTGTTCAACTAAATATATGGGCACCACAAAATCTTACACAGAACTCCAGTATAAAAATAGATCCAAAATAATCTGCTATTTCTGAAGAGAGAGTGGAGGACCGGACCCCACTCCCTCTGTAGCCTCTTGTTCTCTGCAATGGCTGTAGAGGAGCCAAGGATCCCAGTGTGAAAAACCACGTGGGATGGTTTCCACCAGGGTTGGCGTTCACCAGAAAGGTAGGCTGGTTGCACAGCTAGATTGGTCTAGAACTAAGCTCAGTCCACCCCCATCCTCTGCTATAAACACTGCCTCTCCTTGAATAGAGTCTACACCCACCGCTGCATGCCAGCCCAGCTCATAGCAATCAGACTAGTGCTTAGCACATTTGCTGAATGAATAGATGGGTGGAGGAATGAAGGCAGGACAGGGACCATTCGAAAACTAGAATCCAGACCAAGAAAGTGCGACCAAGATGGAGGATCAACAGCAGAGCCTCGGAAACAAAGCCTCATGTGGTACCAAGGGCTGAACTGCAGAGGAGGCCTCTGGAGACCCAGATGCTGCCGTTCGCCACACCTGGCAGCAGACAGATGCAAACAAAACAACTCCGTGCCTTCAAAGCCACCGCACAGCGGCACAGCTCCTTGTAAGCTGGCAGCGAAATGAGTCTGCATCCTGGGAACATGTTCAGATCCCTGGGAGGAAGCAAACAGCCCAGCAAGCCTGCAGCAGAACGAGAAACAGAGAAGTGGTTCAGGGATGGCAGAGTCTCAATGAATCAAGTGAACCACAAATATCTGGTGAATAAATGGCCAAACCCAGAGTACGCAGGCTTGGTCAGAATCTTACCATATATATACCTGGAGCAAGGTACTTTATAAAGAAAAGATGCTTACTTAGTTCACAGATTTGGAGGCTGAAAGTTGAAACAGCATAGCCCCAGCTCTAGCAAGGGCCCCCCTAGCTGCAATACAAGGCAGAGGATATTGGGTGGCAGGGTGTGAGGAAAAGATGGCATGGTGGAGGCAGAGAGGTTCGCAGGTCAGACCTGCTGAGTTTTGGGGAGAGGATACTGGGGATTGGACTGGGGTGCTCTACCACCGAGCTATAGACTCCTTTTTTATATTTTATATTGAGCCAGATCCTTGCTAAGCTGTCTAGGCTGGCCTCCAACTTGTGATCCTCCTGCTTTAGCCTCCCAAGTTGCTGGTATTAGAGACATGAGCCACCATGACCAGGCAGACTCGTTGTTTCTGTAACTACTCACTTTCAGATGTACTAGCTCGGTGTCCCTCAAAACTATATTACAAGAGCCATGACCTAATTACCTTCGCTAGGCCTCGCAGCTTAAAGATCCCTCCACCTCCTAACATGGCCACACTAGGGATCAAGCTTCCAGCATATGGACCTTTGAAGAACACACTCAAACTACATCCGGACCACAGCACTTGCAGAGAGGCCTACTGCCATCAGCAGGCCCAGGGGTCCAGGGATTAGGTGAGCTGTGCTGCATGGGAGAGGAGGTTGTTTGTATACTGAGCGAGGCCCCCCGTAGCCAGGAGCCTGGAAGCCTCTGGGTGGGCTTCCCTCTGTCTGGTAATTAATCAGTCAGGGAGGCTGGCATCTGCCCTGCCTCTGTCTTGGGAGCCTCAGGAGGCTGGGAAATTTCCTGCCAGCTGTCAGCACAGCTGCCGCTCAGACCCCAGGGTGTCGCAGGTAAGGGAGAAGGGGGACCACCCAGGCAGAGAAGGAGCAATGAGCAAAGGAAATCATAACTCCACAGTGCTGTGCTCCCTCCACCAGGTACTAAAGGGCTTTTCTTTAAGGAGTCTGAGTCCACCGTGGGAGAGACAAATAAGACTCTTAGCAACCAGTCCCGCCTCGCTAGAAAACAGTGGTGCTCAGTACTAGCTGCCCCGTGAATCCCCCAGAGGCTCTTTAGAAGCACTGATATCTGGGTCCCAGCCTAGAGAATCTGGTTTCCTTGGTTTGGAGTGGAGCCGGGACTTGGGTCTTTTGGTCAGTTACCTCAGTGGTGCTAACGTGCAGCTGTGGGTGAGAACCTCCTCCTTAGCGCCCAGGAACCTCCCCTCTGCCCCTGAAGCCTGCCCCTCCAACCTTCTCCCTGCCTCCAGAAGCACAGAGGCACCTGGCCACATCCTGCTGGCCAGGCCTTTCTCACAGTGCCTTGCCCTCAAAGGTGGCCTTGGGGTTCCCAGACTTCCCTCTGCACTCTCTTTCTCTGCTGGGCAAATTCGTCATCCTTCAAGATACTAGCCATAAGCTGTCTCCTCTCTGGAGAGTTCCCCAAGGTTTTGAGGCCAAGCTTGTCTTTGTGCCTCCGAGCCCCAACCATCCCCAACACTACGCTATGGCCTCTGAGAGGGCGCCTGCCACCTTAAACCCCAGCTACCATATTCCTCCGACTCCCAGCTAGATGCTAAGCTTCTTGAAGATAGAAAGGATTCACCGATTAAAATGTGTGTTTGTTCATTGCCTCGTGTTGGCTGGAGTTTTTTTTTTTTTAAGTTTTTATTAAGAAATTGAGTCATTGCGCAATCGTAAATGCACATAAAGTAACAATATGATATGCATATGTTCTTAAACTAGAATTACCCCCAAATCACTCACACCCCAGTCTCTTGATTCTTCCATATTTTGCTTCTTGATGTAAATGCTTAGATTGTGAATTTTCCAGAATTAAATGATTGCATAAGTATTATTTGGATTCTCAGGGGGGTAAAGAGTAGGCCACATTGTTGATTGTCTCCCTAGATCCCTCCCTATTCTCCCTCCCTCTCCCCTCTCCCCACCTGACTCCTCCCCACCACACACATGTATGGTTGCCCTAGATTATGTGTCGCTGGGTCTAAAGCATGAGTTTGACTACCTTTCACTCCAGCCTCCACAAATGAGTGAAAACGTTCGACCCTTGACTTTCTGGGTTTGGCTAACTTGGCTCTGTGTTTGTTGGTTGTTCTGAGGACAGGGATGCAATGAGATCCAAGATAGCCAGTCTTCCCTCTCCATTCCCTGCTTCCACAAGTAAGTCAGTAAATATTTGTGAGGAAGTGAAAAATATTCTGATGGAAGGACAGGCGTGACGGTGCACCAATTAGGAAGACTGGCACAGACCATGCTGCCTGCCCCTGCCGGAAGACTTCATCTCCCAGGTCTCCATTAAGTTAGCTGGGCCGGGTCCATGGGTCCATGGGATGTGGACAGAGTGATGTGAGCCGTTTCCAGGACTGGCCTTCGACACAGTCCTGCAAACCCCACAGTTCTCCCTTCCTCTGACTTAATGACCTGGGAGGCACTTGAGCATCGACATAAGATGAAGGAGAGCTGCCGACACTCCGTGGTCCTTAAGGGAGTGAGAAACCAAGCTTTTGTGCAGAACCACTGAGATTTGTGGATCGACAGTCTCGTTTTTCCTGCCTGAGATAAGATGCTTTTGGCTGTAAGTGAGAGCACATGACTAAAACCAGGGTCAACTCGGAATTCCCTTCTGTCGCCATGAAGCTTGCAGAGGTGGGTGATTTCTGAGGTTAAGCACCATGGTAGAAGAGTATGAAGAAGGACTCTCCAGCCACCGATTCTGTCCCCTGGGTGTCACCGTCCCCACTCTGTTCACAGGACAGCATCCACATTCCTGGTCCATCATTCTTATATGCATGACCATGTCCACAGCAGTGACGGAGGGGAGGCAGAAGCACCTGCTCACTGTCTTTCGCTCTCTAGGGAGCAAAGCCTGTCTTAGAAACCGCAGCAGACTGACTCTGATATCTCATAGGCCAGAATTGTGTCCTGTGGCCAATTCCAGCTGCAGAATGACCTAGAGGACTTTGTATATCATTTCCCCTTCAGTATCTTGTTCTCTGGGGCGGGCTCGAGGTCTCTGCCTTCCCACCCAGCCAGAGCAGAGAGAGACATTGCCAGAAGCAGCAACGCCCAAGGTGGGGGATTTCCTGCCGAACATTAGCAGGGGAATCCCAGGCAAACACCTAATTACTAATTGTAACTTATCCCCCAGTTTGTGATTTGGGGAGAGCACCAGGGGATTCATTGCTGCCTCTGAGAGGCAAGATACAAAGGTAGGACCATTTGGTTTATTTCTTCTTTCAAAAGATTCTTATGAGGCACGTCTTTTATGGCTCCATACTCATTATGTTTCAAATGCATTCAAGTGTCCTTGATGTATTGCTAAGACTCTATTTTTTTTCCTCCAAAGCACTTGTGAGAAAAATATTTATAGGTGAAACTGGGTGATCCTATGGAGTGGGCTTTGCTCGCTTACAGGAAGACAGTGTTGTGAGGCTGCAGGGGTGGGGTCCACTGCTCAGAGATGGGAACTCACCTGCCTCTGTTAGTACTGGATAGAGCAGGTAGGGCAGGCCATCCATAAGGGCCAAGGGGATAGTCACCTGAACATGGTGAGTTGGGGGGACCCAGGGTCACGCTGTACCTTGGAAAGCTTCTTTCCTACCTCCAGGTCGTTAACTACCATGTGGAATTATCTCTTAGATCAAAATATGATGTGTCCACGTTTCCTTCAACATTTAATTAACGCAAGATAGAAGCCAGTGTGTCCCGCGCAGATATCCAGCTGGTTGTTAAAATACTGAAATATTTCCCTACCAGTTGATAAATGCCCTGAGCCCCCTGCCCCTGACCCCAATGCCTCCCCTGCTGCTCCCTATTCCTCCCTTAGGGCTCCTGTCTTGTCCACCATCCAGCCACTCAAGGGTTAATCCCTGGTGTTTCTGGGGGTCTTCTAAGACCCTGCTCCAGTTCTGATTGGTTGATGCTCCTACCAGGTTAAATATTTTGGCTGTCACTTCCAGTTGTAGCCCAAAATGGTCCATTTGAAGGTTCCTGCTTTAGCTAAAAATGATAGCAAATGCTGTATTCCATGCCATAATTTACCCATATTTGTATTCATACGAAAGCAGTGTTTTAAAACACTATCTATCAAATAAAAATATTGTTCCAAGAAGATGCACAATGATCAGCCCGTGGCTTTGGCGCTCCTAGCACGTTGCTGGGTGCCGCCCAGGCAGCTAGAGAAGCCAGCGTGAGAATCAAGGATGCCGAGCGCCCGGACAGAACATCACTGCCCGGTTGTGCACACAGCTCCTGGAAGCCAAAGCCAACTCCGTCAGTCATCTGCACCCAAACTTTGGTTTTGCTGAAACCCATTTTTAATCCCTGCCAGCTTATCTGGCTTCTCCCCACGAGTCCCCCCACTGAACAGGGCGCTCATTTTCATTTCCTGTCCCTCAAATCCCCTCTTGCCTTTCCACCTTTCGGCCACTGCGCATGCTGTTTCCGCCAGCGGGATTGCTCTTTGCCTCAGCATGGGCAAAGTCAAGCTCAAAGCTACATTATCCCCTCCAGAGCAGACCCCCAGGCCACCATCTCCTCCTCTCCCTTCCCTTTTCACCCATCCTGTGACTCACATCCCTTTCCATCCCGCATTGTAGTTATTTACATTCCTCCTTTGAACTTGACTCTGAGCTCCGTGAGGGAGGGCCGTGTGGTATTGATCCTTCCAGAGGTCTCTAGACTTGGAGCAGCAGGCATGAGAAGTTTGTTCTGTAACTGAAGTACAATTTGCACTTTTTATAACTTGACATTGGTGAATTAGGTTTTTGTTCAGAAGACAGGATGGAGAGAGCATGGGGCAGGCCATTGTAATGGGAAGGATAGGAGAGGGTTTGGCACAGGTGTGGCCCTAAACTACCATGAGCCCGCAACAGGGTAAGGATGTAAGTAAGGGACAAACACCACCCATACCACAGACTCCAGCTCTAGAGCCACACTGCTTGGGTTCAAAATCTGCCCTGGTACTGACAAGTCCTGGAGAAGGTTCTTAAGTGTTCATGCTTCTCATCTGTAAAGTGGGGTCAACAAGAGTGTCCTATTGTCCTATTGATTGTGTGCGAGAGGATTGATCAGCAGGTGTACGTAAAGCGTCCAGAACAGCGGCTGGCTGATGGAGACCACATGCTGTGTGGGTGGCAGCACTCGGCAACCTGGGGACTGGCCCCAACCCAGAACAGCCTCAGCAAGTGGGGTCTCCGTCTTTCCTTCATGATACAGACACCAGCACGGTAGCACTCTCTTCTGCCTCTGCACCAGCCTGTGCCCACTTTAGGATGTTTTTCCTGTTCTCAGACTAAGTGTGTTGGACCCGTAGCTTCTAGAAGCCAGGTTTACATACTGGCTGTGTGCGATGCTTTTGAGATTAACAAAAAGCAGGCTCATAAAAGAAAGCCGAATGCTCATCTCAGTGCTTACCAGCTCCACTTTATTTCACCCTCACCAAAACTGATCTCTTCGTTTTTCTTATAGTACTCAACATTTTTGACAATTAGAGATTAATTCAATTTAGTAAACTTTCAAGAGATACAAGGGGTGACAAGGATCAGTTTAAGCAACTCTGTCAATATATATGCATGAATGAATGTGAACACATGAATCCTTTCATTATGTAAAACGATGCTGAACCAATTAAAAAAATAAATAAAATATCCACTTTCGAAACATTTCTAGAGCTGGAGAGGTGGTTCAACAGTTGGAGCCCTTGCCTGGCATGCGTGAGGACCCAGGTTCAAACCCCAGTACCACCTACACAACTAAGTGTTGGAGAAACAAAAGCCAGATGAAAAACTAGATAAAATTGATTCTCTCTTTAAAAAAAAAAGAGAGAGAAATAAGGGGGATGAGAGGGAGGGAGGGATGAAAGGAAAAGAGAAGGATGTAATTTTAGCAGAACCTCCAGCAGTCATTCATAATTCAGTGTAAATCTGTTAAGTTGAATTGCCTTTCTGACAATTATCTGAGACCAATCCCTGGGAGAACAGCAGTGTGAGTGGACTGAGGTTCAAGATGGGAAAAGACCATTTCAGAGCATGTTCGGGAAGAATGGGCCTGGGTGGAATATCCAGAGTAGAGTAAGGGGCTACGAAAGAGTCAAGGGTAGATCTGGCATCCAAAAACCAGCCGCAATTCGCTGAGTCCGGACATAGGAAAATCAGGGGGCAAAAGAAAGGTCGGAGAAGAACACTGCAGAAGTATTCTTCATCTAGAATTGTAGTCTTGTTGTTGCTTTGGTGTGGAGGTCAGCAGGTGCCACAGCCTACCGCCATCCAGCATTTCCAGCAGTATGGAGTTGCTGACATTCTTCCATCTCCAGAGTATGTGAGCCTGAGGGGGAGAGAGCCAGCTGCCTTCCTCACTCCCTACCTCTGCCCTGGGATGAAGGGAGCAATGGCCTCTTCTTAGTGCTCAGAACCCATGCACTAGGCCAGCTTGGTGAGTAGCCGACTCCATCATCACCCCACGCCCTCTCCCAGCTCTCTAAGAAAGTGAGACACTTCCAAATCCTTCTGCACCATTTCCATAGCAAGAAAACCTGCAACAAATTGTTCATAACCCCCAACTTCAGCCACCACAGCCATCTCCCACTTTATTGTTCTCAGTCGAACCTCTTAGTGATTTAGACAGAGTTCATCAGGGAATCAAAGAGTCAGGGTTCCCTAACAGAAAATCTAGTCCCACTGGCTCCTTGATAGATAGTAAAGCTAAGACTAGAGAAGGGCATGGCTCCCCCAAGGTCACACAGCAAGGTGCAGTGGAACCACACCTAGAACCCCAGTTTTAAAACCCCATTTCCCCTATATATACTCGTGGGTTTTGTGGTAGAGTGAGGATCCCTATCTAGGGCTGCATTGGAGTGTCCACCTGTGATATTGGGGATCCTCTCCCTAGGTGCAGCTGTCTGGGTACAAGACACCCTGCTAGACTGAGAAAACACCTTGATGGCCTTTCTCTGTAAGCATCAGAGGACACTTTGGGCTACAAGTAATAGAAACCCTCACCTTGACTGGCGTTAACCAGGGAGATTCATGATCTCAGACCACAGGAGGCCTCAGAGGAACAGGACTGCTAACGTTGGTCCAGTCAATGGCCGGGTATGTCACCCTGTTCCTCCACTTCTTTCGAATCTTCTTTCAGCACTTTGGGCTAGCTTCCCTCCTGGTGGGAAAACGACTTCTGTGGTTCAGGGGTCTACTCTGAACCATGAAAACACCACGGAAGGCAAGCCATGTCCTTCTGGGTGTCTCCTTTTGTCTCTCTGAAGAATTCCTACATGGCTTTAACCACTGAGCCACATCCCTAGCCCTTTTAATTTTTCATTTTGAGACAGGGTCTCACTAAGTTGCTTAGGGCCTCATTAAGTTGCTGAGGCTGGCCTCGAACTTGCAATCCTCTTGCTTTAACCTCCTGAGCCACTGGGATTCCAGGCGTGCACCACTGCACCTGGCTGCATGATTTTTCCTGGATCAGTGACTGGCAAGGGCAAAAGGATTAGCTGGATTGGTTTAATCTAATTGAGGTTTACCCTAGAGTCTTACACCCAAACAAACTCAGGGCTCTGCCACTGAGGAAGGCGATGACAATAAGCAGGCACTCAGTAGTCTCTGCCACCTTCCATCGTCTCTTGAGAAGTGTGGCACTCGGAACATGGACTCCACAACTAAACTGACTAAGCTCAAATTCTTGCTCTGCTACTTGCTCTCTGTGACCTCCAATAAGTTACTTCACCTCTCTGTGCCTCAAATTCCTTGGGAAATATACCCTCTACCATCTGGGAGAAAAAATTTATTTGGGGCTCATGGTTTCAGAGGGCTCTGTCCATAGACCCCACTCCTCTGGCCCCCTAAGATGGGGTAGAACATCATGGTGGAAGTGTGCGGCAGAGGAAAGCGGCTCAGGGCATCACACCTGGAAGCAGAGCGACAAAAGAAGCTCCATTCAACAAGGACAAAACATGAACCCCAAAGGTATGTGCCCAGGAACCCACCTCCTGCAGCCACATCCTGCCTGCCTACAGTTACCAGCCAGTTTATCCTTATCCAGGGATCAATGCACTGATTAGGTCAAAGATGTCACAACCCAATCCTTTCCCCTCCTTCACTGTCTCACACATGAGCTTTGGGGGGGACGCCTCACATCTAGACCATAACATTAGTGTATGTAAAACATGCAAACATACGGAACATGTGAGACACTGGCTCACAGCCACTGCCACGTGGGGGAAGCTGTTGTTTGTCATTTCCTAATCCCCTTCCCATTTTACAAGAAAAAACACAAACACCTTCTCACAACCACGTGCCTAACATCACCACCACAGGTCTCTCATCACTATTCCAGAAATGACCTGCATTTTTCAAGCCTTAGGGCTTCACATATGCCAGCCCTTCCACTGGGGAAGATAAACTTCCCACCATCTTTCCTGTTGACATTTAAAAGCCTGCTCAACACCACCTCCTCTATAAACTTCCCCTGGTCCCTCCTGGTTCGCATCAATCTCTCCTCCAGTCGATCCTCAGGCCCCCAAGCCCTCTGCGCTCCTCACACCTTGTTTTGTGGTTCTGAGCAGGAAAGTCTGTCTCCTCTCCTGGACTGGGAATGCCTTCAGGGCAGGAACCTACACTTGACCTTGTCCTTGATGTCTCCTTAGGAAACAAGGCAGTGTCCTATGTATTACGCGTGTT
>PVKS010037190.1:0-18808 GCA_004027875.1 Aplodontia rufa | reverse complement strand
ATATATATATATATATATATAAAATATCAATGCTAAAGCCATCTAAATGTGATCACTTCCCTTTGACATGTCATGTCAGTGTGATCTTTTTTGGGGTTTGTTTGAATGCAGTTTTGTTTTGTTTTGTTTTTTGGTACTGGGGATTCAACACAGAGGGGCTTGGCCATGGAGCTACATCTGCCCTTTGTAATTTTTTTTATTTTGAGACAGAGTCTCACTAAATTGCTTAGGGTCTCACTAAGTTGCTGAATCTGACTTTGATCGTGGACTCCTCCTGCTTCAGCTTCCTGACTTGCTGGGCTTACAGGCATGCACTACCATGTCTGGCTTGAGGGCCATTTTTGTATCCAGGACTTTAAAAAATTTTTTACTATAATATTATATAATCTGTAGGATGATATCTACCATAAAGGAAAATGAAGCTGGGTAAAGGGGATAAGAATGAACGGGCAGAGCTGGGCATGGTGGCACACTCCTGTAATCTGAGCGACTTGGGAGGCTGAGGCAGGAGGATTGCAAGTTCAAAGCCAGCCTCAGCAAATTAGCAAGACCCTGTCTCAAAAAAAAAAAAAAAATGAACAAGTAGGAGGATGGAAGGATTGTCATGTTGGCATGGGATGATGGTTAGAAGACAACTCCGAGAAGGTAACATTTTAGCAAGATCCAAAAAAAAGTGAGGGATGAGCCATGTACCATCAGTGTAAAGAACATTCTAGACAGAGGAAGAAGCAAGAGGGAAGGCTCTAGAACAAGGGTGTTCTTGGCTCAGCCATGAATCCAGAGTGGGCACAGCAGAGAGGAGGTCAGAAAGCGAGTGAGAGCAGGTGGGCTATGACCCTGAGTGCACCTGGGAGCCAGAGCAGGTGACATGGTTTGTAGGAGAGGATGGGGACAGAAGCAGAGAGACCAGGTTGCAGTCTGTTTTATTAATCCAACTGATAGAAAATGGTGGCTAGCCCAGGTTAGGGTAGAAGAAAGTAAGAAAGAATTGGATTCTAGATGTGTTATTGTTTATAATAAAAGCCACAGGCTTTGTCAACGGATCAGATAATGAGGAAGAGAAGACAGAGGAGTCCAGGTTGACTCCAAAATAAATGCCTGCCCTTTCCATAATTAGTTCAAGTCCTGGCAGCACCTTAGCCTATACATTTGATGTTGTGTGAGTGTGTGTGGAGCTAGGGGTTGAACCCAGGGCTTCATGCTAGTCAAGTGCCACTTTTAAGCACCTGCTAGCCTAACAGACCAAACCTTCCTGATATATTTAACCATTAGAAAAAAATCTAATGAATTAAATGAGTAATGACTAATTTTTCATTTATCTTGAATGTTACAGTACTGTTGATAAACTTGGATAAATTCTGTTTTACTTTAGGCTTTAAATTTTTTGTTTGTTTGTTTGTTATTCTTTGTTTGCTTTATTTTGTTTTGGTGGTGCTGGGGATGGAACCCAGAGAGAGTCTGGCACATGCTGAGGAGCAGCTCCACTGAGCTACATTCCCAGCCCCAGGCTTTACATCTTAAGTCTATAATCAAATACCCAGTTACACACTCTACGCTGGAATCACAAGGCTGGTATGTTGCACATTACCCTGCCAGGTCCTCCAGTATCACAGACACTGGAGATACCAATCAATAAATGCTTCACAGACCATTTCTAAAACTTAACACAAACTATTACTACAAAGGATTTCACATTATTATCTCCAATTAAGTCCAAGACCTTCCTGAGGTAAAGTCACGCACCTAGTAAGTAAACAACGTTTAACATCCCAGGGGGACCAAGGGGACCTTCTATCACCTGGGCTGACATTGCTGGCCAATCAGATAGTTTTGGTTGGGATACAAGTTCTGTAAGATGCAGAGATTTGGGGATATATATGTATACATATATTTCCCCCCTTTTCTTAACAAGGAGGTAGAGGTTGTGCCTACAGGGAAGGAGTCCTTGCTCTTCCAGTAGGTCCTGATGGGTTGGGGGTCTAATAACCCCCACCCTCAAATTACTCCAATTACTCATTCCCATCTCTTTTATAATTTCCATTAACTTTATCCTCAGATTTGATGAGTCGATATTTCATAATTCCCACCTAGGTAGTTCTACAACTTGATTAGATTCAACTATGGGGTATGGTTCTCAAACTTGGCTGTCAGGTGAATCAACTGCAGAATTTTGAAGACATCAAGGCCAGAGTCCTCCTCAGAGATCCTGATTTCCTTGATGTGAGATGAAGCCCAGGCACTGGAGTTTGAGTTTTGTCTCTTAGTCACTTTGGTTATCAGATTGACTGTGTCAGTCTCTTAGTGCTTGTGTTTATTAAGAGTAACCCTTATTTCACCTAATCATGGCCCCAAAGGCCAACAGTGATTCAGACTTGACAAAGAGAAGCTTCAAATTTCTTCCTGAAAAAGTGAAAGTACAATAAGAAATTTTGAGAGAAAGAGAGGCCATATAATTTTTATGACACTATATTATTATATTATTTTATGATAGTTATTATTATAAGTTTCTTAATATGCCTAATTTACAAATGAAACTTTATGATAGATAAGTAGATATGGAGAAAATATAGTGTATAAATGCAGGGCAGAGTAGCATCCACAGTTTCAGGAATTCAGTGGTTCTTGAAATTCAGTGCAGGCTAATGCAATATCTCTACTGCATGGAAAAAAGCAGATGTTCAGATAAGATAGGTTGCTCAGTCTCCTGATTGAGTTCCAAGTTTATATAATGTGACTCTTAATTTGACAAACTTGCTTATCCACAAGATCACGTGATCTTCCTTAAGGTTTTAGAAACATGACATGGATATTCATTTTTTTTACATTTATATTATATATATATATTTTTTTTTTTTCCGATAGACATGGCCTTACAGTTAGGAGGGGTTCATCATCAAACAATCAAGAACAGCAGTGTAATGACAGAACAAGCCAATTCTGGTGCCAGACCATGGTTTCCCCGCTTTGGGTTCCCCATGGTTCCATGTTTCACTCTACTTAAGCCCCAAGTTAATTGGACTTCTCTCATTTGCTGCTTTCTAAAATTAAATGTAGGACTCCTAGCACAGCTCAAGAGGAAGGTGGTAAGTATACTTTCTCCATGAGGAAGGAAATCATTTTTCCTTTTCAATAGAGGTGTTGGAGTTCTAACAATTTCCAGGTCATTCCAGGGTACAGCCAGGGTTAAGACCTGTTATTGGATGCTATGACTTTTTTTTTTTTTTTTTTTTTTAAAGAGAGAGGGACAGTGAGAGAGACAGAGAAAGAGAGAAACAACTTTATTCAGTTTTTCATATGGCCTTAGTTGCTCCAACACTTAGTTGCGTACATGGTGCTGGGGTTTGAACCTGGGTCCTCATGGTTGCCAGGCAAGCGCCGAAACCGCTGAGCCACCGCTCCAGCCCCCGCTATGACATTTGTTAAGCTTGGGAATCCACTACAGCTTATCAAACCTTTCTAAACGAATCAGGAAACTAGAGTCTTGGGGCACCTGGCACCTGGGCAGGAACATGTACCAGCCTCAGTCACTCCTCCAGTGTTTACTGCGGGCCAACTTGGTGCCAGGCACTCCCCGAGGCCCTGGGGTATGGCATTGGATCAGATAAGTCTCTGTCCTGTTGAGCTTACATCCTAGTGGGGGGCAGCCAGCAGCCAGGGGAGGAGCCAACAGTTCAGCATCGACATGGAGAGCGGCTGTGGAGCACAGTGGCCAAGAGGCTGCACTCAGCCAGATGGGGTCCCAAGCCCCGCTCTGTGTGACTCTGTTACGTTACTTAACCTCCCTTGCCTCAGCTTCCTCACCTGCAAAGACAGGACAGATGTCCAAACCAAAAGCAAACTTTAATATTGATGATGGACTTTGGGTGACCAGGACATGTCAGTTAGGTTCTTCGATTATTACCTGTGCTGCGGGATATTCACAGTGGGGAGGCTGTGCCCCCGTGGGGGAGGGTGCAAGGATGTGAGCTCTCTGTACTTTATGCTCAATTTAACACCGCTCTAAAATTAAACTGTTTTTAAGAGGATAAAAATAGTAGGTGGAATGGTAACTCAGCAGTTGGAGCACCTGCCCGGCATGCGCAAGGACCTGGGTTCAAACCCCAGCTCCACGTACAAGACTAAGTGTCCAAGAAACAAAGACCTCATGAAAAAATAAATAAAATTGATTCACTCTTTCTTTCTCTGTCTCTCCCTCTCTCTTAAAAAAAAAAATAAGTGGAGTAAAGTTATGGGGAGAATTCAGAGTTAACTCACGTAAAATAGTCAGGCATGATGGTACGCACCTGTAACCCCAACACCCGGCTAGGCCGAGGCAGGAGGATGGCAAATTCAAAGCCAGCAACTTAGTGAGGCCCTAAGCAGCTTAGGGACACCCGGTCAAAACAAAAAAAAAAAGATGGGACCAGGGGTATGGCTCAGAGTTTAAGAGCTGCTGAAAATTACTTAGAGTAATTTCAGATAAATAGAAGAGATTCACTGAGAAGTCACCATTATTTTAACATCAGATATGGAAAATTTTTTATTTTTCCCCCTAGTTTTATTAATGAGAATGTTTTGAGGAAAAATCACCCTGGCTTGGGATAAAAGAGTGGGAGAGAGAGAGAAGAGGCTGGGAGAGAAGGGCAGAGCGGTCATTTCAGCTGTGGGTATTAGATAGAGGCCTACAGAAGAGAGCATTGGATCCATCAAATGTCTCAGGATGAGAGAACAGCAAAAACCAAGGTCCTGAGGCAGGAGTCTGCTTGGTGGAGGGAACAGGGGGATAAAGCCCCCTGTGTCCCTCAGTACATCTCTTTGTGGATTCTAATCTCCACTAGACTGTGGGTCTCCAACCTTTGTATCACTAAGTAATGTGTCAGGTCATGAAATAAGCTCTGTAAATGTTTATGGAATAAAGGAAAATTAATTATTAGCCATGTCTGGCCTCCTCCATCGGTAAATTAGAATATCAACCTTCTAGGCTCAATTGTTCACTCCTTGATTTTATGCAAAACCCAACTAACAGAGTTGGTATTTATGGGGCTCTCCTAAGGCTTTGTTTTTAATAAAAAATAGTCTGCAGGCCCCCAAGGAGGAACGTCCAGATGGGCCACCCATTGATAAGAACAATGCAAATCCTTTGCTGGGTTCTTCTAAGTGAGTGGATACAAGTCCCTAGAGTGCAATTACTATGTACGACTGCTTATATGCAGTCAGGGGTTACCAAAATTAGTGCTTTGCTAGTGTTTCCTGGGGACAGATTCAGTGTTCAGCCAGGAGCCTGACTGCCAAACCTGCTTGCCGGCCTTGCCGTCTCCCGCTGTGTGTGTGCACCGCAGAGCGGCAAGGCCTGCCAATTTTCCTCAGGAAGCTTTGTTATTGTCATCGTCAGTGTTGTTTACAGGGGATCATGGCTTTCCCTTGCAGTTTTTCTTGCATTTTAATGGTAATATTCTGCTTTTGTTCTTTCTTAGCAATCTGTTGTGTTAGCCCTGCAGGCTGGGTAGGGAACCTTTCAACACTTTCCCATTAAGTCCTGTGTGTGTTGAATTTTGGGGATAATTGCTGCTTTGGCCTGTCCAGCTTCCCTTCTTCCTTAATCCAGAACTGCACCCCTCTTCCCTTTGGAGTCACTCCATGTGGCCTCAATGGGGTCTTGCTTCTTCTGCCTCCCTCCTTAGCCCTGTCCCAAGGGTGCTCAGTTAGCTGGACTTCTGAGAAGAGCACTTGCTTACCCTGGTCACAGAGACCCCTCTCATTCAGAGGTGGGGTTTGACTCATGCTAGACCCTTGGGGTTCTTGTTTACAAGAGGCAAACTGATATTCATTAAAACAAAGTGGGCTGAGCACTGTGGCACACACTTCTAATCCCAGCTACTCCTGAGGCTGAGATGGGAAGATTACAAGTTCAAGGCCAACTTCAGCAACTTAGTGAGACCCTGTCTCAGAATTTTAAAAAAGGGCTGGGCATGTGGATTTGGTTCAGTGGTACGGTGCCTGCATAAGATGCATGAGGCCGTTTGTTCAAACTCTTAATATCTTAAAAAAAAATAAAGGCAAGAAAAAGAGAAAGAGTGGGCTGCATTTTCTCACACAATCCAACACTTTTAACTATCTCTTTAATATGCTAAAAAGAAATATATTAATATACTAAAAAGAAACTCATCAAGAATGTGCATGTCATTTAAAAAGTTATTGATTCCTTAATACAAAAGAAAATAAAATAGCTTATAACAACATAAAATCATTTGTGAAAATAGTACGTGATAAAATAATAGTACATCAATGTGTAGACGCTTGCCTACGCTAGAAGACTATATGGGAGTGAGACGCTTGCTCTACACATTTAGAATGAGTGTGACAGGGGCAGATGAGGTCTGTGCAGGTGTGCTATGACTCCTTCAACAGCATGAGTGACGTTTCCATCAGTAGTGTGGTTTCTGAAACAGCAGAATAACAAAATTAGCCTTTGGGAAAACTTCAGACAAAAGAAAAGACTATTTTTCCTCACTTTACACATGGAAACATAATGGACAATTCAGTGTATATTAAAATCATGCAAGAAATACTTAGTTTATATACGAAATAAGGTTAAGTCTGTCTAGAATCAATTATAAATAGGCTTTCTCCCCAAGTAAAGTCCAATGGAGCATTAGCAATATATTTGGGACACAGGACAATTCTTCTTTGCAGCAGTGAATTTAATGCTTGACATTAATCCACCATCCTGGCAACCAAAATCATCCCCACAGATTTCCAGGGTGATCCTTAGGGGGCGCTACTAACCACCCATTGCTCCCCTTAAGAAGCACTGTCCTGGTCTATGAGCTGTAACGGCCACAGGCTGGTGCTGCTTCCAGTCAGCTTCCTGAGCTCCGTGGGCAGCCATCTGAAGTTAATGAAGCCAATACGGAGAGAAAGGCAAAACTGATAGGTGGCAAGAGAGCAGCAGCTCCTGGATCAGCAATGCCCGAAGTCAGACAACAGCTGTATTCCATGAGCATTTCATTTCCCTCCTGCTTCAGTTATATTGAGTTTAGTTTCTGACATATGTAACCGAAAACAAAAATAACAACAACAACAACAAAAAACCCAAAAGTCAATCTAATACATGGTTCAAAAGGCAATTGTACAGATAATTTAATTCTCTCCTCATTAAATAATTTCTATTATGTCAAAAGACAAAATTACAACAAATTTAGTTAAAAATCTTAATTGGCTTTTATTTGCCATTATAGCATTGAGCAACACCTTATTCTGTTAAATAGAGAGAGGGTTTCAGTGAGTTGAATAGAAAAGATTGGTTTTATAGACAGGGAAAGCTGAGTTAAGCATAAACCGAACAAAAAACAAATCTTTGTTTCAAAGTTACTTTTAAATTTTTTTGCTTGTTTTGTTTTGTACCAGGGATTAAACCCAGGGACACTTAACCACTGAGCCACATCCCCAGCTCTGTTTTATGTTTTGAGACAGGGTCTTGCTAAGTTGCTTAGGGCCTCGAAAAGTTGTTGAGGCTGGCTTTGATCCTCTTGCCTCTGCCTCCTGAACCACTGGGATTATAGGTGTGCATCACTACACCCAGCTGCAAAGTTGCTTTTCTTTCTGTCTTTTTTTTTTTTTTTAAGAGAGAGGGACAGTGAGAGAATGAGAGAGAGAGAAAGGGAGAAACAATTTTTATTTAGTTTTTCATGTGCCTTTCGTTACTCTGAGATTTTGTTGTGTATGGGTGCTGGGATTTGAACTTGTGTACTTGTGCATGCCAGGCAAGCACCATAACCGCCGAGCCACCCTTCCAGCCCCCAAAGTTGCTTTTCTTTTAAAGGTTAAACCTGAGGGAGCTCCAGATAAAAATGGCTTGTTTGGGGGTTTGACGATTTTCCTCTCTCTCTGTCTCCCCTGATTTCTTGGAAGATCAGATAAGCAACTCGGTTTCCGTTTCAGTGTAGTGACATAGAACTTAGCATGAGTTGTGGTTTGACCAATTAACCCTAGTGCAGTAGCTCAGTCCAAAACAATGGCCTCCTATACATTTTATTTAATAATAACTGCAACTGATTTTTAAAAATTCTGTAAATGGAAATAGAGTGGGGGAGTGATCTCTGGGAGAGTTATGTCCCACTAGGTCAGAGTTAGTAAAGCTCGCGGGCAGAAGGTCCACCTTTTCTTTTTCTCACCGAGTGGATCTTTGCATGCAGGCCCTAAGTTCCTATCGTATGGCCACGTTCTCTGAGCATAGCTGACTGCTCCAGAGATGGGCCAATTTCTCTCTCCCAGGGACTTCAAACCAGGCCCTCGATGAGCTGCATCATTCCCCAGAGCTGGAACTGTTAAAGGTAACAACAGGACAACTAGGGTGGCACCAGTGATGGAATTTCTGAAACAGAATATCAATCAGCCCTTGGTAACATTTCAGACAAAAGAAAATACATTTCCCCCCTCGCTTCACACATGGCTATATTCAGTGTATTTTAAAACTGTGCAAGAAACACTTTGTATGGAGGAAGGGAAGGGCTGTGTGGCTTGCCTGCGTTCTCCAGATGATTCAGGGAAATAGGGAAAGCAGATCTGCAGATACAGAGGAAGAAGAAATGTAGAAACTCCAGTTCCACCACCCAGTGTCTTCGGGCTTCCGTTCTTGCAGGACCCCTGTGTCATGGAGCATATTTCCTCTGTTTGTTTCTATGACCTGCCTCTAAAGCGTTCTGAGCTAACCCCTTATTCCTAGAGGCTTTCTGCGTTCTCTTTGCATTACGTTAGGTTGTATCAGATAGGATGAGCCCGTGGCGTGGGAAGGTGCCATTCACTGCGTTCAGGGGCTAACCAGCTCCCCAACAGAACTGGCGCCACAGGCGGTACCTCTGGGTTTGAATTTTAATCAGAAATTCCGACAAGGCACAGAGGACAGAAAGTGGGGACATTTAATTTTTAAATTTTTAATCAAGGTTAGAGTTGCATTTGGTTTAAGAATCAACTAGTTCTGCAAGAGTCTCAGCCTCCCATGGCCTCTCTCAAGAGACACCTTTTCTGCATTCGCTGATAACCTCCACATGCCAAATACCACACTTGTGAAGCCACATCTCACTTTTCTGGCATAGGCACTGACCTCCCACGGGGACAATGACGGTTAGAAGCTGAAGCAGTTGGGGCTGAGGATTTGCAGCTTTAATCAGATCATCTGCGGGTGAGGCCCCAGAACCTGCCTCCCCACACCCCATGGTATTCTCACCCTCAAGTTTGTAAGCTGCCGTTGAGGGAGGGAGAGACCAAATGAACAGAAAGAGGCAGAAAAAAAGAGAGAGACAAAGAGAGGGAGAGAGGGAGCTTTGGAGGTAGAACTTCAGCACTCACTTTCAGGCTAGATCATCTTAAGCAAAATTTTTCTGAGCCTGGGTTTCTTCTTTAAAATGACACATTTAATTAATTTTTTGGTATTTATTTATTTTTGTACCGGGGATTGAACCTAGGGGCACTCAGTCCCGGTGCCACATCCCCAGTCGTTTTTATTTTTAATTTTGAGATAGGGTCACGCTAAATTGCTGAGGCTGGCTTTGAACTTGAGATGCCCCTGCCTCAGCCTGCTGAACTGCTGGAATTACAGGCGGGCGCCCCTGCGCGCGGCAAACGGGCACATTTTAAAGGGTTTATAGAAAGTGGAACGACGGTTAAAGGTTGCACACGGACAGCGCTGGCGGCGAGTCCCCCGCCCCTCCGCCGCGACGCAGCCGCGCCTGCTTTCACTGCTTGCAGCCTCGTTTTTCCTCGCTAGGACGGTGGAACAGATAGTCCCGAGCTCATAGTGACAGTGCTTGCAGGAATATTATGAGAGAGCATTTTCAACGTGAAACAAACAAAAAGGACTGGGTGACCCAGCCCGTGGGCTCCGCCCCAGCCCACCTCCTGTTCTCAAGTCCACGGCGGTTCCCGTTTCTCACACCAGTTGCGTTTCTGCCTAAGCCCCCCGCCCCCCATACACCCCTTGTTTTCCTCCGCTCCCTGACGTCGTCCCAGGCTCACACGGCGAGTCTCAGCTTAGGCTCCTGGGTCCGGGAGAGCTTTCCCTGTCCCTAGATACCCACCCTGCCCATGCTCGGTGCTCCGTGCGCGCCCTCCACGGAGCGCTCCTGCAACCAATTCTGCTTGTGCTCTTTCTTGCTGGACATCTGGCTTCCCCTTGAGACTGCGGAGCACAGGGACAACATCTGGCTCCACTGCGCCCCACCGCCCAGGCACAGTGCCAGGCGCACAGAGGAAATCTGCTCAATATGCCTTCTCTCGCGTCTTGGCCAAAGACCAGGCCACCTTGCCTGTCCAGCTCACCTCCAAGCCGCCAGCTCAACCTTGCTCCTACAACTCCCTGACTAGAGATGCAGAAAAGCTGGTTGTCCGCAAGTTCATGTTTATTCAACCGGAATCAAAGGCTGATAGCTGAATGGTAAGACAGGCTCCGCAGGAGGGACAACCCAAGCTGGGTATTGTTTACAGTGACCCTGGCAGGGCTGAAAATGCCCCTCCTTTGTCTCCCTGTCTTGGGGCAAGGCCCTCAAGTCTGTTGAAGAAACAAAATCTTTATAGAAACCCTCAAACGATGAGGTTTCCCCAGGCAGGGAGGGCCCCCCTCCAACTGCTTGAGATCTGTGGCACCGCTGGAATTTACCCTCCCAGCTGAGGAAGAGGAAGGGGAGACAAAAAGAATCAAAAGCAGAAACAAAGCAACTTCCCTGAAAAGGGCGGGGGGAAGCCCTCTCCTCTCTGAAAGGGGGTGGCTGGGTCATTTCCAGTAGCACTGTGGGGAGAAGAATCACTTCTGTCTTTTAACTCTCAAATACATAGACACTGCTCATTGACAATCATGTGTTTCTTGTTGTCATTGATTTATTTTCAAAAGAAGTCAAAGGCATATTTAAAAAACATTAGGCCAATTATGTTATGATGCTCTATTGTTGAAACAGAAAACAAATTCGTACCTAGAAATGTTCTCCAGTCAAAATGGATGTTGTGGAGTGGACTTAAACATCTGGTGGGACAGTTTAGGTGTTGGCAGCCAGAACATGGGTGCTACAGATACATAGGAAGAGGTGCCCAGCTGAGCCCCTGGGAGGCTCCTTAACCTCGCTGTGCTTATTTCTTCAAATGTAAAATGTGGCCATTGCACCTATGTCAGGGTCACTGTGAGGAGGAAGTGGGTTTGTACAGAACATGTGAAGTGAGCCTGAGGAATCCCTGAAAGGGTCAGATGTGCATGATTGTTGCCATTAATATTACAATGAGGTAACAATGGTCCTCCAGACTCTTCTGAGACTTGTATGAATTTTTTTTTTCAGTAATATTCATGTCATTTTGAAAGGCAAGAAACTCCTTTCCATGGTAGCTTGGGATAACATTCTGGGTGATCCTTAAAATTGTGTGTGTGTTATGACATGATTGTGCTACATAGAATGTAATAATTTAATGGCATGTTTTCACTTTTATCCTGTTTCTTGAAGACAGGTCATTTGTTCTGTATCTTTCTCATTAAAAGTTGTGCAGCTCTTAAGGACAGCTACTGAAGTGGGTACCTGCAGCTCGCCCCCTCTGGACCTCACACAGCATCACAGCAGGTGCCTCCTGCCATCATCACAGACCTGCAGGGGACCTAGAATAGATCAGGCTCAGAAAGGACTTTAGAAACCCATGTGCCAGCTGGGCTCTGGTTTACTGAATGACACATCTGAAATTACTGGTCAGAGACTGTTCAGCGAGCATGGGTCTAGGCAGAGGAACCTGGGTGGCATTGTGTGACATTTCCCTTGACTGTCTGGAAGCCTGATGAACTTACCCTGCCCTATGGCTGGCTATTAGAATCTACATGCTTATGAGAGAGCTCTCTTCCTCTCTTGGACAGAACGAGGGAGAGGGAAGGAGGTGACTTGGCTCTTTGGTGGCTCTTTCCTAGGCACTCCACCAGCCAGTTGCTCTTAGTGTACCACTGCCTTGTCCAGTGGCTCACAGCAGAGTGGAGTCAGGAGGTTACAGATCTCATTTCACTCCATTCTGTTCACTCTGGCCATATCTGGCAGGTGCTTCTCTCCTGCCACTCTGTGTCCTCTCCAAGTGATCACATCCTCTCCTATGGTTTGGATCTGGAATATCCCCTAAAAGCTCCTGCATTGAAAGCATGGTCCCCAACCAGCAAGGTTCAGAGGCGGGGCTTTTAGGCAATGATCATATCATGAGCACTGTGACCTCAGCAGTGGGTTAACCCACTCCCAGGAGATGGACAAAGCAGGTCACAGGGCGGTGTGCCCTGTAAGGGTTGATCTTCTCCCCAGCCGCTTCCATCTCCTTCTCCTCCTCCTCCATCTCCTTCTTCTCTGTGCTTCCTGCTTCTCTGAGCTGACAGCTCTCGTCCATCGGGCCTTCAGCCACAATGTTTCCGCCTTGGAGTCAGCTGACCATGCACCGAAACCTCAGAACCCATGAGCCAAAATAAACCTTTCCTCTTCCAAGATGTTCTTGTCAGGTGCTTCTGTCACAGAAAGATTGACTTCACCCACATTCCCACCACGTCCCTTCAGAGTTTGTCCCTCCACTCCAGGCCTGCCTGTGGGTCTCCTCCAGCACATCAAACTCCATGTGTCCAAACCCATCTTGACCCCTGGCCCCCCACACTCACACCTGTCACCTCCTGGATGCTGGCCCCATTGTCCTTTAAGCCTCTTCTGCCAAACCCAGAGAAACCCTGAGGCAGCCTTAGGTCTCCCTTTGCTGCCCTTCTTCTTCACCTGCACAGTGGCCACTTTTCCAGGACACCAGACCCCAACGGTGTGACCTAAAACAGAGTTCCCTATTTCTTTGTTGCAGATGGCTCAGAGCTTTCAATATCCTAAAGCTCCCTACAAATCTACAAGTGGGGACAATTTGGGCTCCTGGCTCAAGGCACCCCACTTTTGAGGAGCATCTTACAGGGTTTGTGTTTTACAATATCTGTTGGTGACAAGCATCCTTGCTGGGCTGGTTGCCTCTGGTTATGCTACACTCTGGTTATTTCTCTGTATACCTATGCAGTGACTGACCTGGGATGTACCCTGGCTGTCTCTCCCTGTTGACCTTCAAACTCCAAGCTTCTCAGCTCAGAAGCGATGGCCTTCCAACTCTCAGGCTGCCTACACCTCCAGCCTTATCATCCACCCTTTCAGGCATCACCTCTATTTCGTATAACAACATACTCCTTGTTTTGGTCTGTTTAGTTTCTGATTTGAGTGAATCATCTCAGGCTTTTGGGATCCACTTTTATGTGTTCTTACCAGAAGTTCTACTCATCCAGAAAGACCCCTGTCAAACATCACTTTCTCCAGAAACCCCTTCTTGCCTCCCTTTCCCCACACGCTGGCTGAGTCAGTGTCCCTCCTGGCTGTACACTCGCCCTCTGGATGTCACTTGCATGACCTCTCCACAGTGCTGGTACAGCTAGCAGCTTGTGCATGCAGCTGCTCCCTCCAGGACATAGCAGGCAGGTGTGCGTAGTCCCATCTTCCGTCACCATCTCTCCGTTCCCACACTCGCTGCAAGCCATGAGTGGCTAGGCAGCACACTCCCATGTCCCCTCTGGAGGGTGACTTCTGCAGTGGCTTCATCCCCTGTAGTCTCACTTCCATAGAGAGATCCCTTTCTAATGTCATCTCCCACATCTGGGGACCCTTGATTTTCTAGACTTTCTCCCTTCAGTAAGAATAGACTGAAAGCTATTTTTGTTTGAAGATGTGATTAGAAGCCAGTCTGCTTGGACCTAGATCCTATTTCCTCATACAAGTCTTGTGATTTTGGGCCAGTGTCCCCTTCACTCCCTTGAGGTTCAGACAGGTGAACCTCAGAGTATGGGCTTAGCACCTCTCTTTCTCTTGTATCGTGCTGTAATGTGTGGTAGGGTCCTCGGGAATTTAAGGGAATATGAAGAAGTTTAGGATACACAGGAGAGGTGCAAGATCGCACCAGTGATGGGGGCAGATCTGAAATGTCCTTGGTTTCCAGATGATCTTTTGGTCTGGAGACTGACTATAGTTGACTCAATATTGTTCTCCAAGTACTCATGTCCACTTGAAACCTCAAAATGTGACTATTAATTAATTTCCTTCCACCATGTTTCATCTCCTATAAAACACCAAGTTCACATGGTTGCTTCAAGGGTGAAATGCACCTGTGCATGTTAACACATAGTGTCATTCCTGGCACACATTGGGGCTGCATGTTCCTCAATCCTAGGTCTCCTTACTTTTGGGCTGCCTGATGTCTCTCATAGGTGCACACACAACCTGGGATCCAGCACTCCAACTCCAGCCTGAGGCTGATTATGACCAAAGCGTCAGTGTGGTTTTATCTGTTGGCTGCCATAACAAAGTTCTATCAACTGGGCAGCTTATAATCACAGAAATTCATTCTCTCACAGTTCTGGAAGCTACGAGTCTGCAAGCATGGGCAGGGCTGCACTCCTTCTAAGGCTCTAAGGGAGAAGCCTCTCTAGCCTCTTCCTGGATTTTGATAGTCTAATATGTTCCTTGGCTTGCAGAAGCCAAACTCTGGTCTCTGCCTCTATCTTTACATTGCCTTGTCCTCTGCATCTATGTGTCCTTTGCCATGTCTTATAAGGACACATTCATTGGCTTTAGAGTCACCCTAATCCACCAAGAGTTCATTTTGAGCCTTACTTTAATTATATCTGCAAAACTCTACTTCCAAATTGTCATGTGCTGAGGTTCCAAGTGGACACAAATACCTGGAGGACACTATTCAATCAACTCCAGTCAGTCTCCAGACAGGAAGATCATCCAGATACCAAGGACATTTCAGATCTGCCCCGTTACTGGTGTGCTTTTGCATCTCTCCTGTGTATCCTCAAATCCAAAAGGACCCTAAAGCATGCAACACAGCACAATACAGATAAAGTCAAAACAAAGAACGATGCTCATCCCAAGCTCTGTAGCCTTGTCTTTCTGACTCATCTGTCTGAATCTCAAGAAAGTGGAGAGGAAAGTGGCAGGTGAAGACAGATTCATAGGGCAAGAAGATTTAACTCCAAATGCCTCATGGTATAGCTCCTGCTCCCTTATGTGTATGCTCAAATTGCTGTCCACCATCAGCCAGCTCTTCTGTATTTGCTCGTGTCCCTCTCTTCACACAGTCCAAGGCTCTGACAATTGGGGTGAGGTGGCCAAAGCCTGGAGTAAGAAAAGGAGTCAAGTATGCCCAGAATGCACACTGGAAAGGCCTTTGCAGTGTATGAGCGCACCAGCCATTAAGAGCCACCCTGCTGGCCACCCAGCCCAAGGGTGTGAATGACACAGAGAAGTAGAAAATTCCACAGCAGGACAGAGCCATGCCTCAGTCCCCACCAAAAGAGTATGTACCCAATATCAAAGGACCAAAAAAATTACAAAGTACATCAGAGGGTGTATGTAAATAAAGCTTAAAAGGCTTACGAGGCAGTAAATTGTATACTTGTTCTATAAGACTGTACTCCACGATACACAAATTGCCTTTTTTTTCTCATCTGTAAACTAGACTGTAGGTTCTGTTAAGTTGGGGGACTGAGGTGGTCATATCCCAAATGTTGTTGCAGTGCCCAGCCATAAGAGGTATTCAATGAATCCTCCTTGAATCCAGAATGTTGCGCTAACATTGAATTGTGACCATGTGCTAGGCAGAGTAAATTAAAATACTCCTTAAAAACCTTATAGAATTGATTCAGAAATTAGACCCCAAATCTATTTGTTTACACTGGGGGCTGGAGCTGTGGTTCAGCAGTAGAGTGTTTGTCTGGCATGTGCAAGGACCCAGGTTTGAACCCTAGCACCAGATACATAAGTAAGTGTTGGAAAAACAAAACACAGATGAAAAGATAAATAAAATTGATTCTCTCTCAAAAAAAAGAAAAGAAAAAGAAAACTGAAGTTGGGTGCAATGATGAAAGCCTGTAATTGCAGTGACCCCAGAGGCTGAGGCAGAAGGATTGCAAGTTCAAGGCCAGCCTGGTCAACATAGTAAATCCCGGTCTCAAAATTAAAAACTTGTTAAAAAGTTAGGAATGTAGCTTTGTGATAGACACCCCTGGGTTTAATCCCTAATTCTGCTAAATAAATAAATGCTGAGTTGGGCATGGTGGTACCCGACTATAGTCTCAGTTTCTTGAAAGGCTGAGGCAGGAAGGTTCCTTAAGCCCAGAAGTTCAAGACAAACATAGGCAGCACAGCAAGAACTCATCTCAAAAAAAGAAAGGGCACTGGCTTTAGAGTCGGACCACTTGCTCCAAATCCCCATCTCATCACTTACAAATTCTGTAATGATGAGCAAATTTCTTAGTTGCTCTATGCCTCGGTTTCCCCATTTATAAAATGAGTATAATATCAGTACCAGCCTCAGGCAGTTGTGGGAATAAAATGACTCATTCCATTGAAGTATTCAGAACAAAGCCAAGCATGGCTTTTCTTTCTTTCTTTCTTTTTTTTTTTTTCTATTCTGACATCAGCAAAATAAGAGAATTAGGAGGATTCTTTTTCAGAGTGGAAGGCTGCAAGTTTGAGACCAGCCTGGGCAATTTAGTGAGACCCTGTCTCAAAATAAAAAACAAAAAGGGCTGTAGAGATAGCTTAGTGATACAGCACTCCAGGATTCAATCTCTGATACAAACAAATAAATAAAGTGTTCCGAAAAGTGCCTGGACAGGTGTCAGCTATTACTACTATATTTATCTCTTGGTTATGTTCAAATCCTGTACCTTGCCCAATGCAGGTTACCCAGAAGTTGCTCAATACTGTCCCCTGAATGAATGAAGAGATGACTGGTGGGAACAGAGGTCAGGGATGTAGGAGGGTAAGAAGTTCCACAGAGGCTGGACCTGTTCCAGCTCAGCTTGGAGTTGGGGTGCACAGTGAAAGAAAGGAAATGGCCCTGATTGGACATTGCAATGGGGCAGTGTCACCACCTAGGTCATCTGCAGATGGAAGAAAGTTCCAGGGAATGCTGGGGCCACTTCTGGTGGACTGGCCAGGATTGTCCAGTTTGCTGTCCCAACAACTGGACCAATCCCAGGGCCTCCCTGATTGGCTTTTGTCCCAAGAGGCACTATGGTCTGCCCCTGGTCTTGGTGCTTCCAGATCATTCATCAATGGCAGGAAGTAAACTCTAAGGCTCTTCCACCCTACACAGACAATTCCCGTGAATTGAGTGCAGGTATTAACACATTTTCACAAAAGAGGAAAATACAGCATCAGGAGTCCATAACTTGTTCAAGCCCCTCAACCAGAAGTCAGTATGTGAGAGGATAAGTTCCTGCTGCCATTCTCTACTAAGAATTAACCACTGCTTTATACTGCCACCCACATTTAACCACTCTAAGTCCCAATCCCCGTTTCGGTAAAGCCAGAGCCTTCAAGGTCCCTAGCTACAGAATCCTGTGAAAACTGAAAGGCATAACATAGGCTAGGGCTTGGCACACTTGTGTCTCTGATTCCCATTTCAGCAACCAGCCCTTTACCAGGCCTAACAGGCACCTTAAGGGGCTTTTAATTATTGTGACCAAATGCTACAGAAAACGACTCAAACGCAGGAAAAGTTTCTCCACTCCCTGGTTCTGTTTTTTCACTGGTGGGATGCTGCTCTGAACCCTGAAGAGTTATGGGCTGATTAAGGAGAGAAGGAAGAATGTAGCTAACCCAGTGCTGGTTCTTCCCTCCGCCACGGTGACGAAGCAAAGTGGGAGGAATTCCATTCAACTGAGCCAAATTAGAGAGGACTCTTCTCCAAAGAAATTAAGAATGAAAGATTGTTGAAAGATCATGGGTCAGGTAGTCCAGGGAGCACAGATTGAGACACACCCAGCTGAGAGGGTGCAGCAACTATTGAAACCAGGGCTTCTCTGGAATCAAGGGAGAAAGTTGCTTCCATTTTCTGAGGTTTCTAATATATTAAAGGAAAAGGGATCAAACATTCTATAGCTGTTTTACATATGTTGTGGCAGACAGTGTCATGTTTAACAAGGTTAACACACACAGAATTACCTAATACGATTGTGCTAGTAAGTCCTAGGTATTATTAGATTTAAGTATGTGTGTGTAAATATGTATATTTACATAAATGTATGTATATATTTTTAAAAATCTTAATTCATAGTGCACTGCAGCCAGTGTTGGTGGGTAATGATTCAGAAACTTTTTCAAGGCCATCAGGACACCCACTGGAGAAAATGTCAGCAGTTCGAGTATGAGGGGGGTTCTGAAGGTGCTCACACACACTCTTCTGATCCATTAACTGGGAAAGGAAGTGAACATTCTGCAAGTATAAAGACCAGACTCCAGTTTCTGGTTCTGGAGTGGGCCCTTGGGGAAGGTCTGCTTCTCCTGGGTGGTGGCTGCAGGGAGTAAGCAGCCCCAACTGGAGGCTTTGCGGTTCGGCGTGGCCCTGGATGAGATATGCATACAGCTGGAGATTCGATTCATAACTTTTATGGGTTCCAGAAACCTATGAAAATCTTATCAAAACCCTGGAGCTTTTCATTCTTCCTCTCTCTCTCCCTTTCTTTCTCTCTGGCCCTCCTTCCCTCTTCCCCCAAAACACACACACACACACACACACACACACACACAAACACACACCTTACTGCCCTCCTCAAGGCACCTCCAGACCTCTGGCTCAGGGAAAAGGGGTATCTCTCTGACCTGATTGCGTCCCGCTAACCTGATTGCGTCCCCAGCCCTGCTTGGCACCTGGGAGCCTGCCTCGATCCCTGGGGGTTTGCGATCGTGGACTCGGCAGGGAAGGAGTGGGGTTCCCCGCGCTTGCTCCGGGACCCTGTGTGCTT
>PVKS010037189.1:0-18806 GCA_004027875.1 Aplodontia rufa | reverse complement strand
GGCGGTCTGGGCGGAGGGCAACCAGGCTCAGGTGTAAGGGCTGAGGAAGGGAGTCGGGTGTGAAAGGACTGAGTCCATCCGGGGGCCTCCAGTGGAAGGGTTCCTTCTTCTAGAAGGTGGCATGGTATCGCCATGTACGCCTTTCCTCTCTTCATCTGTTGATGACGTTAGGTTGACGTGTCTTAGCTATTGTGAGTACTGCAATGTTTGGAAGTGCAAGCATCTCTTGAGGTCCTGATTTCATTTTCCTTGGGTATGTACTCAGAAATGGGATTGCTGGACCACCTGGTAGTTCTATTTTTAATTTCTTTAGATCTTCTATATTGTTTTCCCTATTATCTGTGCCAATTTACGTTTTCAAAACAAAGGTGAGCTATTGGCCAAAGCGTACCAAATTTGAGTTACGCAAGAGGAACGAGTTCTGGAAATCTGAAGGATGTTGTGCCGATGGTGTTATCACTATTGTATCGTACACTTCAAATATCCCACAAGGGTGAATGGCACTTCAGTGTTCTCAGAGAGGGAAAGAAGGGAGGGAGGAAGGAACCCGCTACCCTGAGGAGTGATGGAAATGTAAGTAGACCACTCACGGGGTGCTTCAGCAAGTGTATATATGTATATAAAAATCACATTGGCATTTACATTACATGAAATTCCCATTTCCCATGATTTACCAACAAAACCAATAAAAGACTGTGAGGAATTGTCAGTGGGCACACAAAGGAAAACATAAGATAGACAGAAAGGCTATTTCCAAGTTTGCTGATCAGCTGCCTTGGAGGAAGTTAGGTCCTCGGATGAAATGGGAGAGTCCTGGAAAAAACACAGCTTCTTGGCATAAAAATTGCCTTTTTAGAAAAGGGTGATTCTGACTTCCCAAAGAAGAAAGCTCTAGGCTGTAGCAGGCGATGGCCACAAACGCTTCACCCCAGCACTCTTTAAGTTTGGTGCCCGCCCTTACCATGAACACCACGCACCCTGCTGCTGGCCGTGGCGGATTCTCTTCCACTCTCCAGCCAGCTGCCCCCGTCCAAACCCGGCAGTGGTCTTACTTCACCTGTCAGGGGCAATTTAATAACAGGGAGCAGCAGCAAGGTCTCCTATTACTAATATTTCATTACTTTTACAAAACAGACAAGAGTGCATTCATTAGTATACTATGAAATATTGCCCTAAATAAGTAAAATTAAATTACACTTGTCAAAATAAATGAACACTGCACATGTCATGATTCAGTGTCCCTAATTCTTTTAATTATGTTTTTTTTAACTTGCTAATTTGTGAAATTTGCTAAGTCACAATGGGCTCCACTGTCGTTAATGACAGGGAGCCTGGTTCTGCTGTGACACAGAGGTTTGCACACCCTGCCTCGCACGGCTCCTGGCACTCTTTACCTGGGGCACATGTGGACTAATTGATTGGTTCTTTCTCTCCATTCAAGCTCGTTACAAGCCATGTATTAATTATCACCTTTTGAAATCAGTGATTCGTGGAGCAGGCTACAGAGCCAGATGAGGAGCACCCTTTTGCTGTGAAAAATGTCAATTCCAGCGCCACACTCCAATGGCTCTGACGCTGCCTGATCTTGGGTGCTGTGTACTTTCTTAGGGATGCTGAGAGCACACAATCGTGCGAGTTTCAAACTGCTGCTCCGCGTAGCCCGGTTCACCCACCCTGCACTGATGCCCTCGCCCGTTGTTCCCGCATGGATGCAGCCTGGTCGGCTGTGGGTCCAGGTGGCATTCACAGGCTGCCAATCCATGGCACGCCACGTCCTCCAGCAGTGGCGTACATTCACCCGGAGCCTGATGGGTCCTCACACACTCCAGCGAGCCAGGCTGTTTGAGTTCCCTTTTAAAAGGAGGACTCCGAAGTGCAAGGCAGTGATGGACTTGCTAAGTTCATACAGGTGCACGAGGAGGCCAGCAGGCAGCTTCTCGAGCAGCTTTGACCTGCCGTGGCTTACTGCTGGCTCTCGTCACGCTGCATGGGGCGAAGCCCAGCATGAGAGGCAGACACTAGGAAAAGGCTTGTGTCAATAGCACATTCCTAATTTTCTTCTCTTTATTTATCTATGTTAAAAAAGATGTTTAGGAAAATGGGGAAAGCATGGTACCAGACAATGCCCGTCAGCATCGCAGCTGGGCACATTAGCTCCACTGTCTTTCCTTGAGGCATCGCAGGCTGTAGGATGCCTGGGCAGTGTTCACGGGCACTGTGGTCGGGCAGCACCTCAGAGGCAGAGCAGGGCAAGTGGCCCAGCCTCCCGCCAGCCTTCTGCCTCACTCCTTCCCCACTGTCTTCGTCCGTTTGGGCAGCTAGGCAAGCTGCTACAATTGGATGAATTACAAAGAAGTACATGTTCGTGTCCCAGGATCTGGAGCCTGGACATCCAGGGTCAGGGGCCTGGCATGACTGGTTCTGGTGCGGCCTCTTACTTGATGGCCAGAGGGAGCCGGGTCTCAGCCTGCTCCCTGTGGTGCTTCCGCTCCTCCTTTCTCCTCAGTTTCCTTCCATCCAACCTCATTGCGTGGGGGGAAGAGGGTTTCAACAGATGCACGCTGGAGGGACCCCACATTTGGCCCATAGTACCTCCTTTGGGCATGACCAGGGAGCCCTATTTCTTTGGTGGATTACCATCTTTCTTCTCCCACTAGAATTTGCAGTCCCTGACAGAAGGACTAAGCCTAACAGGACTGGAATATAGCAATTGCCTGTGAATATCTGTCAATAGAACTGATGATGGCAAGATGCATGCGTGGATAATCCATTTCCTTCCTGGAAACTCCCAATACTTCCACTGAGGAATTCCATGCCCACCCATCCCATCCAGCTTTGAATCTGGCTTCCTTCCTCTCCAGGTCTCCCTGGCTTCTCTCTCCCTGAAGGTGCATTCATTCTGTCGTGTGTGTTTTGTATCTTCTCATCCTCTACTGTGTTCCTGCCTGTTATGGTCTGAATGTGAGGTGTCCCCCAAAAGCTCACGTGTGACAATGCGGGAAGGCTAAGATGAAATGATTGGCTATAAAAGTCTTAAGCCAATTGGCGAGTTAAGCCTTCTATAGGACTAACATGCAGCTGTAGGCGGGCAGGGTGTGGCTGGAGGAGGTGTGCATCCGGGATCACCCTTCGGATATGTTTTCTGTGTCTGGGGTGGAGTCTCTCCATCTCCTCTGCTTCCCAATGTGACGCCATGAGCTCTCTGCTTCCTGGAGCCACACCTGTCACCATGGTGTTCAGCCTCACCTGGAGCCCCGAGGAACGGAGTCTGCCTTCCACGAACCAAGACCTTTGAAGCTGTGAACTCCTAAATAATCCTTTTCCTCTTACAATTGTTCTTGCCAGGCCATTTCATTGCAGCAAAAAGCTGACTAAAGCTCTGCCGTCCTCCTCCCTCCTATCTTTCTATTTGTCCAGAAAGCGGCCTTAACTTTCCAACGCCTTCTTCCACACACCTGCTTCCTTTCCTGCCTACATTTTCCTCCTGAAGTTCTGTGGATGGTTGACTATGTAAAGAGAAGGGCAGGGTTGGCAACGTTCCCAGTGACAGGCTCAGGACACAGTTCCTACAAAGCAAGGAAGACAAAGCCCTGCTTTGTGAATGGGGCGGAAGGGAAGGAAAGCCCTTCTTACCCATCTGTGACGGGCACTACGCAGTACATTAAAAAAAATTCTTTTTCGTTCTGACAGTCTTGAAATTGCCGTGAACATGTCTAAATAACACTGCTCAGAAGTTTCACCTTCAGAGACCACCAGCCTGATGCCAGTTTTTACAGAAGCTCCTTTGTCTTTATTATGGAAGTAGTATATGTCACACACACATCAAAAAATATTCAAAGATAAGAATTCTCATTGTCTTCAAGTAGGTAATATTGCAAAACTCAAGCCTGACTCATGCAGAGGAGCTGGCTGCTTATTTAAAATTCAGAGATGTGGTCCAGATCCAAAGGTGGTCTTAGCAGATGCACAGTTGAATCTGTACCCGTGGGTGAGATGGCAGGTACAGATTCAGGTACAGCACCCACATAGTGCTCCATCAGAACCTTCCGTGCTCATTGCAGGTACACAGCAGCTTCTCCCTCCCTCTCCCTCTCCCTCTCTCTCTTCCTAGCCGCCCCCTATGGCTTTTAACTGTATCCAGGGAAACTACTTTTGATAGTTTGCTCTCTCGCAAAATGGGTGCTTGCCCTTGATCTTGGAGTAAATGCTGTCCCTTAACAAATCTGAAGGTTTAGAACTGCTCAGCAAAAAGGTCATGTCCCTAACCCTAATGCGGGGAAGGAGGGCAGGGGAGGGCACATTCAGATCCTGTGCTTCCCAAGGGGAGCAAGCAGCCCTGCAGGAGGCCCCTGTGGGTCAGACACTGTGGCCAGCCTCCGAGTGTGGCATCCCTTGATCTATTAGAGCAATTTCTAGCACGCAGGAATTTGGCATGAACTCTGCACTGCTTCTTCAGTGGTTTGGATTGGATTTCACTTGCATTTTTAATATTGTAAAGATTACCTAATGTCTAATAAGTTGCTGAGGAATGCCATTTTGAATGATGTTCACATAGGCCATTAATCGGATGAGCAAAAGTCCTAAGACCTCAGAGTTAATTTGAGAATTGATGCCAGCTCTGTGCCCATCCCATGTTTACTCAGGATAGAGTCTGCATACATAATGAATGTTTGTGCGGTTGGGTTTTAGCTTAAGAAACTATGATGGAAATTTTAAAAAGCCAAAAGCTCACCATTACCCCACTTACTCTCCTGATGCAGTGAACAGGTTAATTCTAAGCTTAATCCACTACTGACAATATTTCTATTTATTTGTATGTATGGTATAAAACATATTAAGCTAGACGTGTGTCAGGTATTAGAGCTTTAGCAGGAAGACACTGCTACCTTAGACATTTGCGATTACTTTCAGTGCTGAGAGGAGTCCGTGCTAATGCTGGGTGTGACGTGCTGGCAAGACCCAGGCTGGGTGACGCCTCGGTGCCTTCTGAATACCTAGCTGTGCTTGCTTCCAAGTGCCCACCCACCTGTTGGCCTCAGAGGTGTGGACAAAGGCCCCTGAGATTCTGCTGGCCATGTTCTTCCCCCTGTGACTAAGTGGGACCCTTGTAGGACGGCTCGTCCCTCCGCCCAGAAAGGCCTGCACTCCACGTCTTTCCATGGCCTTTTGGAAAACATACACGAGGTTCTTGGAATCTGAGTGTGGAACTGCAAAGTACAACTCTGACTCACAACTTGCTGTATTTTCCTCACACTCTGAGGCACAGCGAGGATAACTGATGATGAATTTTATGAGCGAAGAACGTAGGTGCGAAGGAGGGACACCTGCTCCTGGCTGGATTTCCCTGTGCGGCCCTAACTAGCATGGCCATATCCATGTGCTCACGTTGACCCAGGAAGGGCACTGGCTTGTGCTGTGGTTTGGATCAGGAGTGTCCCCCAGGCTGGTCCTCAGCATGTGCACACGTGGGGCTTTGGGGAGTGACTGGACCCCACCAGGGGCTTTGACAGCTGAGTGCACAGCTGGGAGGTGGTAGAGAAGGTTGGCTGGGTGCCTGGGAGGATGAAGTGGGTCCCTGGGGCCTGGCTTTGGGGCATGTACCTTGCCCCTGGCCTTTCCTCCACCACATCCTTCCTCCATGATGTCTTACCGCACAAAGGAGCAGCTGACCTGAATCCCCCAAAACTGTGTCTCAAAAGAGACCTTCCCTTCGCTCATTGTTCTCGTCAGGTGTTTTGGTCACAGGGACAAAATCTGACTAACAGCCTGACTGCCTGCAAGAAGGCCAGAGTCGTTACTCCTGGTTCCCTCGCTTAGGAATTGAACATAGAGAAATTTAGTGGGCATTTAGAGAAATTTAGAGGGGCTTAACCACTGAGACACATCCCCAGCCATACGTATAAGTTATTTTCTTTTTGAGACAGTGGCTCTCTAAGTTGCTTAGGGTCTCTCTGAGTTGCTGAGGCTGGCTTTGGACTTGCGATTCTTCTACCAAGCTCTTGGGATTACAGGTGTGCACTACATACACAGCCACAGCAAAGTTCTAAAGACTATATCATCAAATCTATTATCTCTTCATTTATTCATTCAGGAATGTTGGGTTGAGGTTTTCACATTGGAGCATAAAACATAAAACAATTTTATCTTTAATCATAAAATCTAGCAGGAAATTTTTTTGTTATGTGTACAGAGAGGACTTTCTAAGTCTGGTCAATGCAGATCCCTGATTCCTGGGAGGAAAGTGTACAACAACTCTTGTTGTATTGTGTCCTCAATGCCAAGAAAGAATTCTATAGAAATACTGTGAGCAGTCGACCTGGAGCTCACGGAAGGCTTCATGAAGAAGAGACCGTGATGTTTTGTAAAGGAAGTTAGCTTTCAACGCAAGTAGGGGCCTGAGAAGCAGCCCACGCCGCCTGTGAGTCCTGAGAGCATCGGCGGTGTGGAATCATCATAACATAAGGAGTGAAGAGGTTTGAAACATGACCACCACAAAGGCTTGTCACTTACTAAGCAGCTCTATGTTAAATCATGGTCTCAGTGCGCTTTAATGGTAAACTCACTTATTCTGCCCAGAAGACCGAGGAAGAGACACAGTGGCTCAGATTTCATAAAGATGAACCTGGGCTCGCTGGATCCCGAGTGGGTGTGGGAATCTGAGCTCATGTCAGCTTGGATTCTTAGCCACGAGTGCTCTGGAAAGAAAGGAGATCCTGGTAGTTTCATGAACAGGTTAAAGACTGGGCTTTACTATGTACACTTTCCAAAGCTCTCAGTGTATTCTTTAGTGTTTGCTTTTGGAAAGGCAGGTGGGAGGAGGCAGAAGGTTGACTTCAGAGGAACTTCACAACACTCTTTTCCTCTTCAAGGCAAAAAGCAGGGACATCTCCAAATCACAGGACCAGAAGCAGTGAAGAAGAAAGACAACAGAGCTGTCTGTGGGGAGAGTCGACAAGCTTTCCAGAGCAGGGAGAGACGAGGGGGAGACCCGGGGTACTGCTTGTGTCAGGATCTTACCGACCATTGGCAAGCCTGGGGTTAATGGTGACAATGCATTCCTTTGACTCCCTCTACACGGATAATGAAAGCTCCATCCTTCAAATGTCCTTAACCGCTATCTCTCTTCCCATCAGAGGAGCCCTGTATCACTTGATGCAGGCTTTTGGCTGTCACACAGCACCTGCCGTTCTCCTCTAGCCCTACCCTACGGAAGAGAGGAAGGGCTATTCCCACCTGTGTTAGTTTACTTAGGACGCTTTCGCAAGGAGCCACAAAACGGTGGCTTAAGAAAGCGATGCTTGACGTCACAGCTCTGGAGGCTGAAGTCTGAGATCAACGTGCGGGCAGAGAGGATGTGGTAAAACTTTAAGCTATTCAGTGGCGGTAATAAGGACAAAGAGAGTGCAGTGGGGAGGTCCCCATTAGCAGACCAGGTCAACACTGGGATAGGCGATGGCAGGGCCAAAGGGCTTCATAGATAGCGGGCAGCATCTAATGCATCACGATGTGCAGTGCTTGCTCCATGCATGGACGGATGAGTGCAGCGGCGTGTGGTGCCTTGGATGCATTGCCTTTAAAGGGCCTCTTTACCCTGAGTACCTACAGGTCTGTGACTCTCTGGTTCCAAATCTAGCCATACACAAAAACAGCAAGGTTTTTTCTAAAATTTGTACATGAAATGCGCCACTCAGGCAATGCCGCAGACCACAATCTGACATTCTGAAAGAGGAAATTCTCTGAGCGCTCAGTGCTGATAACGTGTCTCTGCTGTTTGGCACCATTTATGCCATCTGCTAGGTGGCATTCTGCCCAATTGCAAGGTGGCCTGACAGGTTTAAGAGACTCTGCATGCCAATCACATTTGCACTTAGCTAGCTAAGCTGCAGAACCAATCTGAAGAAGTTGCCCTGCTGCTGAGAGGCAACTTCAGATGGAAAGATCATGCCTCATTAAAAGCAGACATATTTTTTAACAGTGGTAGGTGTCCTTCAAATAGTCTTTATTGAATTTACCTTTCCCTTAATGACCACTGCTATAGTGATCTCATGCCAAGGAGAAGAGATAATGGAAAAAGGCCACATTTTCTTCCAGACAGAACCTCTGATTCTTTACAAATATTCAGAATATCTTAAATGTTCCTGCTTGGAAACAAATGCACAAGCGGCCAGAATTTCACAGCATTGTCTTCCTATAATAAGCAAACATCTGTTACACTAAACTTCAGTTTATCTTTCGGAAAAAATGCAGCAGGAGGCTTGATTTGAGTGCCTTTGCTTACCTTCTGGAATTATCATGGAAAAGACTCAACATAAGCTTTAAAATATGTAGATTACAAAACAGGAAGCTGCACTGATTTCTGGACTTGAAAACCTGAGTACATATATTTAGGTTTAGAGCCACTTACAGATGAGAAAATAGACTCAGAGGCGTTAAAATAATTACTCAGGATCAAAGAGGTAGATAATATAGAACTAAGATTAAAATCCACAGCCCTTAGCTGTAAGAATATATTTTGAAGATTTGGTGATCTTCACCTTATAACGAGTCTGAAATATTTGATATGGTTAGTAAATCATCTTTTTAAATTAGTGGATCTCCATTTTGAGCCAGGCTCTTACATGAATCTACTTCCCTTTATCCTCTGTGACAATACTGAATCCACAGCAAGACCTGAGTGATATTCTGCACTGAAACAGTGAAATGGAGAAGGACAGAGAAAATAGGATTGGAAGATACAAAGAAGAAGCACTACTAATGAATATAGACATAAAGGGTGGTTTTTTAAACAAATGCAAAACTTGGAAGGGCCATGTTCCTGTCTACCGTTTCCATTACAGCGTTTTCTATTTGGATGCATTTCTGAGCACGCAGGTCCATCTGTGAGTGTCACGGGCTGAATTTGATAGGCAAGCTAAGAAACAGGGTATTTTTCTCCAAGTGTTGTTTTTGAACTCAGTTATTACTCGTGTTTTTTTGTTTCCTATTCCTGATATGCAGTTTTCACTTTTATATCATGTCCAGGCATTAGAGCCACCTGGCCAGACCTGATGGCACACCCTGTAATCCCAGCAACTCAGGAGGCTGAAGCAGGAGGATTACAAGTTCAAAGCCAGCCTCAGCATCTTAGTGAGGCCCTACACAACTTAGCAACTCAGTGAGACCTAGTCTCAAAATATAAAAAAAAATACAATAATAATAAAAAGGGCTGGGGATGTAGCTCAGTGGCTACATGCCCCTGGGTTCAATTGACCAAAACTCCACCAGCACTTTGGTGTCACGTGGAGGTTGGAATGCTCACTGTTCCCCACAGTTGAGGTCTGACACTGCTCTGCAGCCCTCAGCAGGAGACCAATGTTCCAGACTCCAGGATTTCATGTCCTGCTTTGTGTGCAAGGCATGCGCTGGTTCCTCCAGCAGAGGGAAGCAAGGACAGCTCTCTGTGACCAGGATGACCTGGTCACCGTGGACACATGTGTTGTGGGCTTTTAGGAGGCATAACTGTGCCTTATCTGACCTCCTCAGATGGTGGATGACTCGAGGGCTCCTGGTGTGGCCATTCACCACCACTGGCCCTGCAGAGCTTTCTCTCTTGCTGCTCCAGAATGTGGAAATGCAGGCACCTCTGAGGGAAATTGTCGGCCTTCTCGGTGGAAGGGGAGCCCTTCCAGGAGAACGGAAATGTCTTGGTGGTGACGTGGACCTCCTGGGAAGCGCTGGCCAACGGCAGGTGCACGGTTCCCAGGTGCTCTCCAAGCCCTGCTTTGAAAGAAAGCAGGTGTCAAAACGGTCAGCCTCTGCGTCAGCAGCTTACATGCATGCTGGGGTGGCGAAGGGACAGGATTTCAGTCTCCCCTCTTAGCAGACACCCCGTACTCTCCCTGGGGTTCCCAGAACTTAGGCCTTACCTCTGAAGACACAGCAGTGACTCCTGGGGGGCACACAGCACCCTGCCTTGCCTTCTTTCTTTTTAGCACTGATTAATTTTAGTCTCCTCTTAATTAAAGTTCAAAGACAGGTGAGAGATGCAGGATCTTGGAAGGAGCCTTAGCACTTCTGAGCAATTCCAACAAAGGCTGAGCCGAGCAACGTTTGGGAGAAAATGAGGTTCTCATCCCCTGGATTCTCGGTGACATGAAAATGTTCAACTGAAAATATTGCAGGTGCCTCTTCAGAGAGAACACGTGCAGTGAGTGGTGCATTACACGCGGTCGGATAATTCTGTTCAGAGAGCCCTTGTTCCACACGTTTCCACCCTGTGTGGCCAAATGAGTCAGCCCACTAGCAGTGATGCATGGCGTCACCTCTAGACAAGATGCATATTACACGCTTAACCTTCTTTCAAAACATGCAGCTTTTCCTCGGGAGAGCAATGACCAGTTGT
The DNA here is from genome assembly GCA_004027875.1 of Aplodontia rufa. Taxonomy (NCBI): domain Eukaryota; kingdom Metazoa; phylum Chordata; class Mammalia; order Rodentia; family Aplodontiidae; genus Aplodontia; species Aplodontia rufa. The sequence goes on along the minus strand of PVKS010037189.1, from coordinate 8,425 downwards.
CAGAGTGAAAGAGATGGTCCAGGCAGAAGGAAGGAGCAGTGGGTGCCATTGAGGCCCTTGCCGCCTTGTAGCTCACCTACCGCTGCTGTGCGAAAGGAGCACTGCTGTTTACAGAGCAGCCTCTTCTGCTCTGCAGAAGAATAGCATGAAAACTCCCCAAAGAGTTGTTTCAGGATTTGCATAATAAATAAAATGCCCTCACTCGCACCTAGTGATACTTTTTTTATTCAAAATTTTATTTGTTGAACAATCACACAAGCTTCTAATGAAATAATATAATATATATATATATAGATTCTGAAAATTAGATTTACCCCAAGAGCCCCCTCCCAATTACCCACCCTTATCCCTCCCCCCATTCTCAAAACATCTCTAAAAATGTATTAGGTTGTGTAACATTACACCTTATCTGGATTTAACACATGATAATAGACCTCCTTTCTCAATGGCCAGGGTCTAGTTCCAGCCTCCACAGATGAGTGGAGACATTCGACCCTTGGTTCTCTGCATTGTGCTGATTTCACTCAGTATAATTTCTTCCATAGCCATCCATTTACCTTCAAAGGCTACAATATCATTGTTTCTAATCGCTGTGTAAAACTCTATGGTATGTATGTACCACAGTTTTTGGATCCATTCATCCAGTGAGGGACATCTGGGTTGTTTCCATAATTTAGCTATTGTAAATTAAGCTGATATGAACATAGATATTTCTGTGTCTCTGTAATGTGCTGATTCTAAATCGCCTAGAAAAATACCCAGGAGAGGAATAGCAGGATCGTATGGTGGGCTCATCCCTGGTTTTCTGGGGATTCTCCATACTGCTTTCCATAGGGGCTGTACCAGTCTGCAGTTCCACCAACAGTGTGTTAGTGTGCCTGTCTCTCCACAATCCCCTCCAGCATCTATTATTATTTATTTTCTTCATTTTTGCCAATCTGACTGGCATGAGGTGATATCTTAATGTAGTTTTCATTTGCATTTCTCTGATTACTAGTGATTTAGAGCACTTTCTCATGTACTCATTGGCTTGATCAATGTCCTCTGTTGAGAAGTTTCTATTTAACTCTTTGGCCCATTTATTGATTGGGTTGTTTGTGTTTTTGTAGTTGAGGTTTTTGAGTACTTTGTAGATTCTGGATATGAGGCCCCTGTCAGAGGAATCACAGCACATGATTCTCTCCAGTTTTGTAGGGAACCACTTGACTAGTGATACTTTTTAATTTATGAAAACATACTTGTTCTTTATTAAAACCATGAGTAAATACACATTTCAAACAGCATACATCTCTTAATTTGACTCACAAAAAAATGGTTTGATTTTATCTACCTACATCATATAGGTGGGGAAATTAAAGCCAAGCACATGTTTGCCAAATAGGAAAGAGTCTTTCTTCAAAGACACGTAGATCCCTAGCTTTCCTCTCAGGTCGAGATTGGTGAATAAAATCACTTTGCAGAGCTGAAATGCTCTGTGACTGCTGTCTGGGTCAATTATGATCATTTGGCCAGGGCCTGCTCTTCTTGCAGGGAGGCTGTGTCACTAAGCCAAGCCCTCTGGGGCTTCATGTGGCTGCGATTAGGCCTCCCTGCCATTCCACTTTCAGAATCCAGGCATATGGTGGATAAATCCACACCATCTGAAAAAGTAGGGAGCAGAGAGGAAACGGAGAGAAATGCTGCGTTAGGAAGTGTACTGGACGAGCTGCAGACGCCTGCTCAGCAGCCGTGACTTACTGTGTTCGGTTGATTTTCATGTTATTTCCCGTTTGGAGCAGAACAGCTGGAAGCAATGGGCTCCTGCGTCATCTGTGTCCTCCTCACCACACCCGTGCTCACGCCACCACACACACAAGTACACCGAGTTTTTCCAAGCGCCAAGCTTCCAAGTATGAGAGATGAGACCAAGACTGTCCTAGAACAGCAACAGGACCATTTCTAGAAGCTGGTACATTCAGTCCCCTGCTTAGATCAGATGGGGGAGGAGCCCAGAGCATCCACCTGCACACATCCCGGGTAGAGGGTAAGTGCTGTGGGTCTGTCACCGTGGATTCCCAGCCACAAGTACCTTTAGGATGAGGTTGTCTGGTAGAGAATGTCTGCAGGGCCACCCTGAAGAGGAAAGTCTGGTGTGACCAGCAGGACATCAGGAGTTAAGCAAAGGGGCTGCAGCCAGTGGAGAGATGGAGACGGCCACCACAACACACACCCAGAGGAACCGTGGGGCTGTGAATGGATGGAACATCACTATGGTGATGAGGGTGGGCCTCACAGCACAGCAGCTTTAGCAAGGAGAGCTCATCCGGGCCAGCACTAGCCCAAACAGGTGAGCCCTGACAGGAGACAAGCTTCATCCCTAAAACAAGGTCATGTACACAGGAGAATTCTCCAGTGCTGACTTTGAGACAAAGGGGACCATGGGAAGATGGCAGCCCCCTGGAGTGACAATGACCTTGCTGGCTGTGAGCCAAGAAACAGGGACCTACTCATTGCCAGGACCCCCATTGCTCCAGGGACAAGCCCACCTGTGAAGGAGACCCAGGGATGCACCACCCACCATCACCTGACTGTGACCCTCATGAGACGGGGCATCCAGTCAGATCCCAGGTGGACTTACCGATCAGCTAATAAATGCATGCCTGTTGCAACATAACAATTTACCTTGAGATACACGTCACCTACCATAAAATTTATTATTTTACTAAATTATAAAAAAATCACTGTATTTAAATGATCACATTCACAAAGTTGTCCAGTATCTAATATCAGGACATTTTTACTTCCCCCTAAAAGAAATCCCATACGCACAGCTTTGCTGTGGCTCCTTCTTCACCAGCTCCTCACCATCACTAACATGCTGTGTGATCCACAGGTTTGGTTATGCTTGGCATTTCCTACAAATGAAACTGCACATCGTGAGACCATTTTGTCTGACGCCTTCACTTAGCATGGTTTCAAGGTTCACACATGCAGCAGTATCAAAGCTCCTTTCCTTGCTGTGGCTGAGTCAGGCTCCATTGTCTGGATGGACGCCATTCTATTCATCCGTTCACCAGTGCATAGACAGTAGGGTTGTTTCCCCATTTTAGCCACAAGGAGCAGTGCTGCTGTGAACATTATTGACAGGTATTCCTGTGGACACCAGCTTTCAATTCTCCTGTGTATCTACCTAGGAGCGGAACATTGAGCAGGATGGTAACTGCCTCACATTTTGCAGAAGTGCTAACTTATTTTCCAGAATGATTGTGCTATTTTGATTTTACGCCAGCAATATACAAGGGTTCACAGTCCCTATATCCCTGCCAACATTTGCTATTGCCTTTTGTCCCTTGAAAATGCATCTATTCAAATACTTTTTCTATTTAAACATCAGCTTGTTCATGTTTTTATTGTTGAGCTTTAAGAATTATTCATGTTCATATTCCAGATACATGCCCCATGTTGCACACATGATTTGAAAATATTTTCTCCCTTTCTGTACATAGATGGTCTTCAGTTTTTGAAGGTCCATTTTGAAATGCAAAAGCTTTTAATTTTGATAGTGTGAAATTTATCCAAATTTAATCACTTGAGCTTTTGGTGCTGGGGTTAAGAGACCGTTGCCTAAGCCAGTTCCAAAATTCTACCTGGAAGTTTCCTTTTACGAATTTTGCACTCTTTGATGACTTTGAGTTAATTGTGGAATATGATGTGAAATAAAATCCAGAAATAATCTTTTATATTTATGGTGAATTTATTTTTCACAAGGCATCAGCAACATTAAATGTGGGAAATAGTCCTTTCAACAAACGATGATAGAAAACTGAATTCCCACACATGCAGAGGGTAGGGTGGAACCTCAGAGTTCCCCTCTGTGACTCTCTATGACTCTTCTTGTGCGTGTGCCACATTGCCTGAAACTTGTGGGAATGTGAATCCTTCAGTTTTGTTCTTTCTAAAGATGATTTGACTACTCCGTATGAATTCCAGGATGAGTTTGTTAATATTTTTTAAAGACCACCTGCAAGTTTGGAAGGGCCACACTGATTCTTAGTTCAGTTAGTGATTTCCTGATCCATGAAGAAGAGCTGTCTTCACTTTTGTTTAAAATCTCCTTTAATTTCTATCAACCATTTTCTTTTCTATAATTCTCAATATACAAGATGTGTATTTTGTTAAAATTTATTTTAATTGTTCTATTTTTCTTGGATATATTTTAAATGAAATTGTTTTCTTAATTTCATGTTTCAATTTTGTTCACTATTATGTGCAGAAAGGTAATAAAATTTTGATACTGATGTCATATTTTGTACCCTCACTTATTATTATATATAATCACTTTTATGTGTTCCTTAATTTTTTAATATATAAGATCATGTCATCTGCATGATATTCTATAAAATAAGATATTATTTTATTGTTTTTTTCTTTTTCGTTAGAGATAACTTCTATTTCTTTGTCCTGAGCTGCCCTGGCTGGACCTGACAGTACAATCTTTAATAAATTAGGAGAATAAATGTTTTTGTCTTGTTCCTGATTTAAGAAAAAACTTTTCTTCCCCAGTCTTGTTTCATTAAGCATCATTTACCATGCTTTCCCCATGTTGATAGATATTTTAGTCATGCTAAGGACTTTTCCTAGTCCTTGAGGCCCGAGTGCTGTGATGGAAAGGAATAAAACACTGTCATTCTGTCCCCTCATCTGTGTGATCATCATGAAGCATTTGTCCTTGATTCTCTCAATGTGGTGTGCTACATTGATTACTTGTGGTATGTTGAGCCAACCTTGCATTCCTGTGTTAAATTCCAGTTAGTCATGGAGTATTATATTTCATATACATTTTCTGGATTTAGTTTGATGGTAATTTGTGGAAGATTATGGCATCTGAACTTATTAAAGATATTGCCCTGTAGTTTTCTTTTGTTGTGAGGTCTCTTCATCATAGTATCTCAGTAACACCAACCTCAAAACTAGAGGGGAGGTGTTTGCTTCTTATATCAGTTTAGCAATAGTTTTTGAAGGATTTTAAACATTTGGTATAAATAACTCACAAAGCATGTAGGTCTGGATTGTTTTAGAGAGGTTTTGTCTTGTCTTTAATCACAGATTCCATCTCTTTAATTTTATAAAACTGAGAGTCCTTTACCGTTTTCCCTTGATTGATCTGGTTTGCCAATTTTATTGATCTTTTGAAGTGTTAACTCTTGATTTTCATTGGCTCACTTACTTCCTGCTATTTATTTCATTTTCTATTTTCCTAAAGGAAAGAATAAGATGTTTATTAGAAATTACTTTTCAGTTTTAATATAGCATTTACATCTATAATTTCCCTTCCCTATTCTGCTTTAGCTATATTCAAGAAGTATTTTAACATTATTTTTCTTTTTTAATACTCTTAGGATATATACTAATATTACTCATAACTGTCTGTTATTCAGGAAATACTATTTAATTCCTACATATTTGAAATTTTTACCCAAATTTCCCTTTGGTGTTGATTTCTAATTCCATTCCAATTTAATCAAAGAAAAACACTTTGCATGAGGCCAGTCCCTGTAAATGTAGCAGGCTTGTTTTATGAGTCAGCATACGATCTAATCTGGAGACCTTCCTGTGTGTTCTGCTTTGCTGGGTTAAGTGTTCCCTGGTCAGGGCTGGTTGGTTTTTACCATGCTGCCGAATTTATCTGTTTCTTTTCTGTCTTCTCCCTGGTTATATTCATTATTGAAAACGGGACACTGAGTCCACAGCTGTTTACCTGAATGTCAGTTCTTCTTTTAATCCTATGGTGTCTTGTCCATTGGTTTGGGGCCTGTGGTGCAGGGCAGATGTATTTTCAGTGGTATGTCTTTCTGCTGTATGGGCCCTTTAGCTCTTGTGAAGTGACTCTCCTAGTTTCTGCTAACACTTTTTGTCCTGAACTCTACTTGGCCTGAAAATAGAGCGACCTCTCCAGTTCCCTTCTGGTCTTAGTGTGCATGGTCTATGGTTTTGTCCCTTACTTTTAGCCTCTTCAGGCCTTTGGTATGAAGTACGCCTTCTGTGTCCATCATACACAGTAATGCAGCGGTCTCCTCTCACCCAGAAGGATGTGTGCCGCTGTGGAAGCCTGATATCTTGGACGGCACCTAGCCTCGTGTATACCATGAATTTCCTTATTCATATAGCCTCAGCAAAGTTTAACTTATAAACCAGTGAGAGATACAAACAACCAATAATAAAACAGTTGAAATAACACAATGTAATAAGAGCTATACGCATATAGTCTCCCTCTCTGTCCCTCAAATCATCTGACTGCATAGTACCCCTCTTCTGCGAGGAATGTGAAGATTCAGTGCGTGTGATGAAGTGAAGTGGTGTGGATAACTGGGCACAGAACACTCACAAGAGCCATGGCCTGTGCAGCCTGAGGTGTGACGCAGGGCTGGCTGCTCCCTCTTCACAATTTCATAAGTAGAACATTTGGGCTCACAGAGATCTGAGAAACCCCAACACAGTTATCTCCTTTCTAAGTAGTCAGTTTTCACTAAAAACAAGCACACTATGGTTTCTGTTTAACATATGCCCTCCAGCATCACCACTGTCATGGTGGGTGCCATTATTAAGAAAAATACAGTCACCTGAGCACCAGCAGTCTGAGAGCTACTTAATGACTAGCAGGCTGGTAGCATATACAGGATGGACACACTGGACAAAAGAGTGATGAACATCCTGGTGGAGCAGTGGGAAGTTTTATGATATCCCTCATAGCACCATGCACTTGAAAACATGAACTATTTCTGGAATTTTCCATTTAATATTTTTGGAAAGTGGTTGACTGCAGGTAATTAAAGCCAAGGAAAGTAAAGCTTCAGATAAGTGTGCACTACTGTAGATAAATCATTTTTCAAATTAATTCATTCTTCCACTCTTTACTTTTGATTGGAGTGTTTAATCCATTTGCTTTAAGTGTAATTACTGACAAGGTGAGACTTATATCTGCCATTTTGATATTTGATTTTTTTTTAGCTCCTTTCTTCTCTTTCCTTACTTCCTTTGTATCAAAAGCATATTTTTAAGGAACATTCTAAATATGGTTTTGCTTCTTCCATTCTATGTTTTAAAGTTTTTTCTTAGTGATGTTCACAGGAGTTACAATTCGCGTCTTAATTTATAACACCTAGTCCACATTGGTACTAACTTAATTTCTATTGTGTTTAAAAGTTTTCTTCTATAACGTTCCATTTTCACCCCTTCCTGTGAGCTATTATCATCCAAATTACCTGCTTATATATTATAAGCCCATCAACATAATTTTGTAATTATTGATTTAGGCAATCTCTTTTAAAGCACATAGAAGGAGGGAGTTATGGACAGAAAGCACTTTGTACAACTATAGTTTACTCAGGTTTCCTAGGCTCTTTCTGTACATGCATTCCTATCAGGAACTGCTCCCACTGGCAACCTGCATACTAAGGGGTCCTGTCTCAAGCCCCATGCCCCACATCTTACTACACAACAGCCAGGGCAGTTGTAAGAACACCAGCTCTTACCTATCACAGTCTTGATTAATCACCCCAGCCAACTGGTTTTTTTGTGCAATTAGACTGAAATGCAAATGCCTCGTCCTGGCCTCAAGACACTTCACAGCTTCAGCTTCCCACTGCGTTTCCACCTTTGCCTCCCACTCTTCCCAGGCTGCACTGCGGCCCCCATCACAGGGAATTTTCTTTCTATCCTTTCAACGCCTGCACTCGAATCTGAGTGCACACGTGTGCATTTGCAACTCTGAGGCTTCGACTGTTCTTCCAGTCATGTGAGTGAGGATTCGCTTACTCTTCTGATCTGAGAGAGGTCTGTGTGGAAACTCTCAAGACAGCAGCCTCTGTCCTCAACTTTAACTCTTCATTCTCTCACCTTAAGTTTAATTTCCTTACGTTGTCAGTATCAGAATTAATCGTAATGAATTGGCTCTCCTTCACAGAATGTTATGAAAGAGGTTTCGTCTGTCTTCTTTGCTGCCTCCCAGTTGCCTAACAGAATACATCAAGTACATAGCAGGTGCTTAATGAACCCTGATAGAATAAATGGTGATTTTATTGAAGGATAATTTAGACAAAAATGATAGAAAAAAGATATCATGTCTTCTGCAGCAAAATGGATGGAGATGGGTAAAATCATGCTGAGTGAAATGTCCCAAATGTTTTCTCTCATATATGTTGCCTGGAGTACTGAGGAATAGGTATCTCCTGAACTAATGAGAGGGCTCAGGTCAAGCTGTCAGTGACGGCAAGAGGTTCAACAGGGAGGCCATTTCTGCAGGCTCGATCCTCCTGGACTGGAGCAGCACTTATACCTCTGGGTGTGTTCTTCTTCTACCTCTTCTTCTTTCCTGTTTTGCTAATCTCAGTCCTCTCCAGCATGTGCATAGATGCACCACTCACTCCAGCCAATAATATGATGGATG
>PVKS010037188.1:0-18814 GCA_004027875.1 Aplodontia rufa | reverse complement strand
AAAAAAAAAAAAAAAAAAAAAAACTCATGGCTTGGGGCTGGAGCAGTGGCTCAGGGATTGTAGCTCTTGGCTGGCACGGGCGAGTTCAAACCCCAGCACCACGTACGCAGCAAGGTGTCGGAGCAACAAAAGCCATGAAAAACTAAATAAAATTGATTCTCTCTCTCTCTCTCTCACTGTCCCTCTCTCTTAAAAAAAGAAAAAAAGAAAAAAAACCTCTTGACTCAAGAGACGTAGGACTCACCAAGACGCCAGCCAGCAAGCGCAGACTATGACGGCACGTAGGTCTCCTGACTCCTGGGCCAGGCTCTTGCCTAAAAAACCCCCTTGGCAAAGGTTCTAGGTTCTGTCCAAAACAAACAACAAGAACAAAATAGGATCTTTTTTCTATTTTTAAGTCTGAATTTTGACTTTTCTTTTCTATTTACCACTGGAATGCGTCCACAGGATTGTCTGGCATTGAGCAAGGCAAAGCATTTGTGTGCATTTTTAAAAGGTTCTATTTTTTAGCTCCAAGTAAACAAAATATGAACGCCGGGACCGTTGATTTTCAAATAGGAGCAATATTGGCATTTGGCAACATCTGGGGACATTTTTGGTTGTCGCCTTACCTGGGAGGAAGGGTCAAGCTGAAGAGCTTCTGTCTTACCTGGGGTAAGGAAAGGTCAGCTAAGGAGAGTGGGCCCAGTCACTGGCCCCAGGGCTCAGGACAAAAGCAGGACTTGAACCCTCGCCACACTCCCTCCTCATTATCCACCCTTCATCCTAGCCCCTTTCCTCCCCACAGAGGGAAGACAGTGAGGGGTTTCCTGGGAAAGCACCTGGCCTGGCCTGCCACAGCGCAGGCAGTTACGCTGGGTGGACGCCCAAGGCAACATGATGACCATGACGCTTTGGCTGGGATGGGAAGCCATGCCGCTCACACATGGGCACTTCTTTTACAGATGTGTGCTCCTCACAGGGACAAGTTCACACACTTGGTAGGGGGAAGTGAAGAGGGGAACAGGAAGAGCAGATCCAGAAAAGGACCACATGCAGTTGCCCCCTTCACTCCTGGGGTACACTCCAAGACCCCCCAGCGGATGACTCAGGCACACGAGGAGAGTAACAATAGCAGTGATAATAATAAAATAGAGCAAATATAGCGATACACTGTAATTAGACTTATTTAAAATTTATGAGCTCATGAATTGTTTACTCCTGGAATTTTTTGCTTATATTTTAGACTAACTTTGGAATATTCCTCAGGTGATTGAAGCCACAGAAAGCGAGACCCTGGATAGGAACCACTGTGGCTTCTAAGGATGAGCCAGGTCCATGTGGTGACGCCTGTCGCTGGGCAGAACAGCAAGGCGGCCGGAAGCCACCAGGCTTTATTCGTGTGGCTTCTTTGCGTGCATGGACTGTGCCAGAATAATCTCAGAAGAGGGCCCTTTCGTAGAAACCCTCAGAGAAGAAGTACAATGTGCTTCTGCTACTTCGTCCCCCAAAACTGTCCTCTGGCGTGTGAGGAAGAATGTGTATTTCCAGGGCTCCAGATGTTTAACATCCAGCTAGGCCGCTAGCGTTGAACGGATGCACTGCTCCTGGTGGAAACGCATCCGGAAGGACAAGGGGTCTGCCGTCCTCACCGAGGCCTCTTTGCTTCTTTGGGGGTGGCCAAGCAGCACTGGGTGCTTCTTCCCCACCTAGCGGCCTCCCGGGAAGGAGGTACCCTTGGTGTATTGTGCCTTCTCCAGTGGGCTTCTGTTTCACAAAAACCAGGCCAAAATTGAGTTTTACAGGAACTTCGTAGCAGGGCTCATGTTTGACCACTGAGCACCATGTGTGGCCATTAGAAAGGAAAGGAAAATCAATAGTGCTTCATTAAAACTGCAGGCAGCGGAGCCCAGCCCCGCTTAATTACGGTTTCAGTAGCGTTTGCTTTAATTGGAAAGAATAAAAGAAGTGAAGTGGACTGAATGAAGAAATTAGCATATCTATCACGGTTGTCACATCGTACTGTGCCCTTAAAACACTGTCCCCTCTCCTGACCGCTTGGATTCCTGGGTGGCGGAGTGAGGGTATATAAATGTATATACATGCAGAAATACGTACACGGTGGCAATTAGCAAATCCTCAGGCTCCTCCTTTGTGAAATGCTAATTCAAGTCTTTTATCATCTTGGGAAGTCATTTTGGAAAACCTGCTGGATGGGCTCGATCCACTTCCCAAGACATCTGTTAATTCCACCAGCCTGGCACCCTGCACACAGCAGTCCTGAGAGCAGCTTCCTCGGTCCACTCCTGCTCAGACCGTGGGCCCCAAGGGCAGCTCTGTCAAGTGGAATTCTGCTAACCAGCCCTCCCAGGAGACACGGGAGATAGCAGAGCTGCAAGGGGCCTTAGGCACCAACCAGTTCAAACCCTACCACCCCCATTTTACAGAAGGGGAAACTGAGGCCCAAGGTCCCCAGACCTGGATAGGGTGGAGCAAGGACCTTTCCTCAGGTCTGTTCTTGACCAATTCCAGTCCTCTAGCTACTCTCCTGCCTCTAGTGACATCCCAGGAAAGCCTTTCCTCTTGAAAGAAAATACTGTCATGGGGGAACTGGGGTTGTAGTTCAGGCGTAGAGCACTTGCCTAGCATGTGTGCCACTGGCTTGAGTCCTCAGCACCACACAAAAATAAATAAATAAAATAAAATAAAATAATTTTTTAAATTAAATTTTAATTTTAAAAAAAATTTTTAAAAGAGAGAAGGACAATGTGAAAGACACAGAGAATCAATTTTATTGAGTTTTTCACATGGCTTTCGTTGCTCTGACCCTTAGCTGTGTACACGGGTGCTGGGGTTTGAATAAGCACTGTAACCACCGAGCCACCACTCCAGCCCCTAAAAAAAAAATGTTTTTTAAATATGGTCATAGGGATTTAATTTTATTCACTAAAGCTCAAACATTTTCTTTTATCTTTTTTTTAAAGAGAGAGGGACAGTGAGAGAGAGAGAGAGAATCAATTTTATTTAGTTTTTCATGTGGCTTTTGTTGCCCTGACACTTCATTGTGCATGTGGTCCTGGGGTTCGAACCCATGTCCTCGTGCATGCCAGACAAGCACTGTAACCACCGAGCCACCGCTCCAGCCCCTCAAACATTTTCTTCCACATCACGTAACCCACATTTGACTCCTCCTTTCGAAGTGGCAAATGGGTACAAATCAATCTATGACTAGGTTTTGGTCAAGACGTGGCCAAGGGCAGGTTTCAAGTTCATGTCCAGTGGATGCTGGAAGTTGAGTGACTTTCTTACTGACTTGGATTCTGGACAGGAATGTCAAATGTCTAATAATTCCCAAGAAGCTCTTGAGGGCACAAAGATGGCTAATTACAAGAGCTTCCATTTTGTGACAGCCTATTTAGTGCAGTGTCCTCATAGCGATTCTATTACCCCACCTTAAAGATTTAAAGACTGAGGTTAAGCTATCTGCCCATGCTTATAGGTTTAACCTATAAGCTGAGAGTTAAGTCAAGTTCAGTTCCAAAGGGCTTCTTCTGCATGGCCTTCCCAAGACAAAGAACCAGTTCCAAGTTAGAACAAGACAGAGGCTTGGACATGCAACTCGGGGAGCTGCTTCTCTTCCCAGCACACACCCAGCAGAGAGGACACCAGGGTAGCCAGGGTAGTCAGGGTAGCCCAACTACCCTGACTGAAAATTTACCCATTACAGGTGCTTCAGCTGAAGCCACAGAGACAAGCACTGCTCTTTGGTGACAAGCCCCCAGGACAGCAGCTCATCCTGCAGGTGAGAAGGTGCCATGTAGTCAGGGTGCGGGGCCACCTCTGAGGTCAGGGGGAAGTGACCGTGGATGATAGAGAAACCTCCATGCAGAAAATTACAGAGAGGCAAGGATTCATTGTCTCTCCACAAAGTGGCCATCAGGAAGCGCGTGATTGGCTTCTCACTGGAGCGTGGCAGGATCCCGGCCTGGGTCAGCCCTCAGGGCCACCTCGCCCTGCAGGCTAGGAGGCAGCAGGAAGGATTGCGGGACAGCCCTGGGGCATGGTCCCTTGGATGGATGTGCTCATGTCCTTCAATCCTGGCTGCCCAGGGAGCGAGAGAGAAGGGTCTCACACAGGAGCATCAGAATGACCAGCTGCCGGGACCAGGACACGTGCGCTGCATGGGTCGTCTGAGCTGAAGGCCACCTACCAGGGAGGGTCCCACAGCCTGCTGGAGACCTGAGGCCCACTCCAGCCTGGTGCAGCAGGGGAGGCAGAGGGCTGCCCGTGTGTCTCCAATCCCTAGGCTGCCTGTGTGTCTCCAATCCCTAGGCAGCCCACCCTCCGTCCCCTCTTGTCTTCTGACTGCTCAGGATGAGGGAAGAGGCCTGGTCCCAGCTTCAGAGGACCTTGAGCGATCGCCCCTACCTGCACCTCAGTTTCCTTGTCTGTATCTTGAGCCCCTCACCCACCGCTCCTCTGTGCTGTGACATGAGGCACACACATTCACTCCAAGGCCTGGAAGACCTGTACGGGATCCCAGAGATGGTGGGGACAGCACTCAGAAATGGACCAAGCCAGCAGAGACATGCTTCCCCAGCCCCAGAGCGCATCAGGAGCGGATGCTGGGTCATCCCAATAAGGGGCTGCACATCCAGACTCTGAGCAGGACCTTGCTCTAATTCCCTATGTGCATGAGCTCTCAGGTCCCCAGGACCATCCTGCACGTTCTCAGAAGGCAGGGGTCATGACTTTGCTGTGGGAGGACGCGTGTGGTGGGGGCCGCGTGCCTTCACTCAGCTCCTCTCCAGGTGCTGCCTCTGCCGGCCAGCATGTGGCTTCAGCATCCAGGCATGGGAAAACTGAAGGGACCCGAGGGCGGGCGCTCCCCATGGCGCTGACGCAGAGACCATGCCGTCCGCCTTGTGCCTCCGTGCTTGGCTCCCGCAGTTTTTCTGGCAGCGCAGACACCAAGGACGCACCCTGGGAGGCAGCGGCCTGGCTGGTTAAACCCCCTGCTTTGGATTTGGCCTAAGTCAAACCTCAGTCTGCTGCCTCCAGGGTCACAGGCGAGGACTCCATTGTGCTGGCGCGCAGGTCCTCATCTGCGAGGCAGGGCTAGCGACGGCCCCTCAGCCGGCATCTGCAGAATTCAGTGGTGGTTCCCATGCAGCCGGGGGGTCACTGCTACCACTCTTAGCCTTGGGCACCCTGGGATGGGCAAGGCTTCCAGCTCAGGGCCACAGTGCGCTCCCAACCAGGACTCGCGCAAGTGTCCTTCCTCAGCCTCCTGGTGACCTGTGCAAGCCCCTCCTCCATATGCCATTGGACATGTCACTTATCCATGGTGGAGGGCAAGAGGTGGGCGTGTCTCTCCACATCTGACGCTCTTCCTTCTCCTGGGATTGGAGAGCCACAGGCACTGGACATGGGGTCAGGAAGGGTCCTTCCTCGCTTCCACAGTGTTAGCGCTTGGCCTCCTGGGGCTGCCTTGCAAACTTTCCAGTGAGAGCTGCAGGGTCTTGAGAACCAACCGTCTCCATGCAACTGAAACACAGCCAGCACCATTAACTAGGACAAACACGCCCCTGTGCGGGGCTCGGCCAGGGCACACATCACCAGGGCAGTAATTAGAGGGGGGGACTATCCTTCAGGCAGCTTAGCTGCGGAAAACCATTTTCATTGAAAATATACATTTGTAATTGTAAATGGAAAGATTACCTGTAATAGCGGTAACAGACCCATTTCCTAATAAGATGAACACTATAGCTGATGAGCGAAGCATCTGTACAGGGCTACGTACACCATTTCTGTAGTGCAGGCTGCCAATTTGTTTCAGCGGCGAAAAGCGTGATTTAGTGTTTGTAGCATTACCATCTGTTGTCGTTATTACAGAAATTATATATAAACCAGTTAGTAAACACTTTGCCGCATTGTCTGTTGTTTTGATAATCACCCATAATAACATCTAGCATCAATATGGTCTTTAAACCCGATTTGGGAGTTAATGGAATAAGAGGAGGCAGTCTGTATATGCACCGGGGTAATGTCATTAGGAATGTTTGTGAAGAACAAATTAAATCAGTTGTAAATTGTGCTCTCAAGTCAGCCAGAAAACCAGTCTTGTTCAGGAGAAGGGATTTATATTTTAACCTCTTGCAGAAAATGCACTTACGCAGATTAAAATAAAATAGGGACTTTGCCGATGGATGGAAGTGGTAATTGCCAGGGCCTTAATGGCTTCCTGTTGGCTGTGTCATGCAGTGGGCACAGCTATTTTAAAAGTTAACCGGCACTCGGGGTCATACTTTCACTGATTCAGTCATTAAACCAGGCTAGACATGTCACTAAATGGCTGATTATTCAAATGACGAGCCTGCTCCATGGTTCTCCTGTGTCGTCTTCTGAGCATGGGGATTTTCAGGGATGATTCTCATAAAATCAAGATGAGTTGGATTCAAGTACGAGTTAATGGCATGGGCTGGGGGCCTGGCCCATGTGGGACAGCACAGGAAGCCCCGCCCGCATTCCCAGAGAGAGGGGCCTGGGCAGATGGCTGCCCACTAAACCTTGGGCTTAGACGTCTGCAGGGTTCCAGGGAAAGAACCAGGTGGTGGACGTGTCCAAGAGGTGTCACGGGGGAAGGAAGCACACAGAGAAGGCAGCCAAGGAACCCATGGTCCCATCGAAAGAGTGTCACCTACATGGTCATTGCTCAGTTATGTGGCCAGGAGGTAGTAGAGGGCCAAGTGGGCCTCGGGTGTGTCTCCAGACCTGCTCTTATTTAAGGAACACTTTCAAGGCCTTCTCTAACGCGTCTTCGTGACATTTATTTGCACCTCCACTGTGCAGGTTAAGCATGCAGAGGCGCAGAGCAGGGTCCAGCTGGTATGAGCGAGGCCACAGCAGCTGCGGGACTTGATGGGGCTGAAGATCTCTCCCCAGTGCTGAGCAGAGGCTCTCAGGAGTCAAGCCTGCTCCTGGAGGGGCAGGGCAGGAAGGACGGTAAGCCATTCTGGAATGAGCGTGGAGCCAAGCTCCTGGACAGCTGCAGAAGCTGCCTCGGAGGAGAGCAGGGAGCAGAGGAGAGGAGCACCAAGGCGGGATTGGAAAAGGTGCCAAGACTGCGGAAGACCTGCCTGCTGCCAAGCAGCCACCACAGCAGCAGGGATGGAGAACCCAGAGCCGTGCTCCAGATGTTTCCCGAGGCCCACATTATGAACGTATTTTCATTTCATCTTCATGTTTATTGGTAAAAATATAAATAGCTCACCAGATCAATAGTACAAAATAATTTGGCTTAAAGGAAATCTTTAAAAAGGAATCTCAGTAAAGATAGCAAGATTGTCTTGAAAAGGGTTAGTAGGCAACCTTAGAATGATGTTTAGACGCAGCGACAGCCACGAAGAGAGATCGGCACCTGGGACCTGAGTAAGGGCGCCTTGGTTCAAATTATCCAGTGGTTTTCAGGGTGGATCTGAACATGTGGCTAATGCACCCTCTGGCACGGGGCTGGCAGGACAATAAATGGGCCACCAGGTGCATGCCACGCTGGTGAGACTCAACTAAGGGGGCCAGCACCCAAAGCCAAAGCCCCGCTCCCTCCTCCTTCCTTTCAGAAGTCAGCTCGTGACTCAATGTCCCGTGCTCTGGCCTGCTCACTCAACAATTGCAGAACTGGAGCCCCCCTTCCCGCGATCCCAGGGAAAGCGACACCCTGGGGCGATCACCAGATGTGGCCCCCGGATGTTCTAGACCAAGCCTGGTGGGGGAATTGCTTTTCTTGGGTGGTTTTAGTTTTGGGTTTAGGGTTGTTTATTTTAATAAGTAAGGATCTGAGATCTAGAAAAGTCTAGTCCTTTACCCAAGGTCACACAGCAAGTTACTGCTGCCCCTCAGTGAGTACTAGCATTCTTTCTTTATTTTGCAAATGAGCTTGTTTGGGGCAAGTACCACTCCCATCAACTCTGTTTTATACGTGGGCTGCTGAGGCACAGAGGGGGCGATCACCTGTCGGTAGTCTCTCAGCCAGACAGGAACCCAAGGGCTGACTTCCGATGAAGAGCCTGTTCTTCATCACTCTCCACACCAGGGGTCACCAAATATGCTCCAGGGGTCAAACCTGGCCTGCTACATGTTTTGTAATGGCAGGCGAGAGTCGCGGATAGATTTTACTTTTGTAAACGGTTGGGAGAAAAATATTCAAAAAGTAGAATATTTTGTAACCTGCAAAAATTACATCAAATTCAAATTTCTGTGTCTACAAATAAAGTTTTATTGGAATACAGCTGTGCTTGTCCATATGCACATTGCCCAGGGCTGCTTTCCTCAGGGTTAACCATGGTAACAGGTCACCTGGGCTGTGAGGTTTAGAACATTTCCTGTCTGGCCCTTTACAGAGAAGCTCACTGCCCTCTGCACTTGGACTGCTGTGAACAGAGAAGGGGAAAAAAGGAAGGCGTCCCCAGAGTGTCGTCCTAGGAGTGGGGGTGCAGGGAGAGAGAAGCAGAGAGAAACAAAGAAGAAAGGAAGGACGGGTGCTGGTGAGAAGGCCCACTGTGGGCCTGCAGTTCCTGCTACCAAATTTACAATGCAGGGGACAGGGGCGGCCTCGGTCCTTCCCCAGGATGAGCATGGCCAGGGTAGAAATCCGCAGCCCAGTGACAACCTGTAGAAAAACTGGAGGTGCCTGAGTATTTTTCATAGATTTCATAATTATTTTAATTAAAAATCTTTAAAATATTAATGGGGGGAGGCAAAGCAGAGTTAATGAGAGCAGCTCCCCTCGGCACATGTGCTTAAGACTCTGCCAGCTTTCCCATCAGGAGCCACTGCCTTTCAGGGGCTTATAACTCAGCTAAATAAATCGGCCATGGCTGAGGCTTGACGTGCGAGTTTGCTGGGAGGGAATTGTTTGTTTAATTGATTTGAATATTCCAGACCCAGACATGGAGGGGGGACATCATGTTGTCATTTCGGGGAGGGGCAGCTGAAGACGCCTGCCTTCCTGTAGCTGACTGGTCATCATTCCCCCTATTAAAACCCCACCATCCATCATCAGAGTTCAAAAACATGGACCCACATGCGGCTTTGCACCCAAAGGTTCTAAGTGCCTTACTTAGCTCTTAAATTCGTGCCTAAGTTTCCCCTCAAATGAGCTTCATTAATCTGGAAAGGAGAGGTTTTTGCCAGTTCATGTGAATGTGTTTTAAAATAAGTCTTTTCATTTCGGCGGCTTCGATATAGTCCCGGCGGCAATCTCAGGCTGTCCTTCCTTGGCTGAAATCCGATCATTAAACCAACTTCACTATTAGGGGGAATATCTGGCTGGAAAATGCATTTTACCCCTGAAGAATATGCTATATTAGTGAGAAAATTACTCTAAATGGGAACAAAGCTGACAACTGCTGCTTGCAGACTAATGGCCTAGTGTATATATCGTACCCAAAAAGCATGTCATCACCCGGCTGTTGAGCAGATCACGGCGTCAGGTTCTGGTTGGCACAAATGGGACATTAGGGATGTCGAGAAGGTGTTAGGGATTCGGGTGGATTTCTCCTCCCTCCCACCTTTTACTTAAAGGGGACCGGCACAGAACCAGCATAACCTGAAAATCCAGATGAGCCCAACGCTGTGCCTTGCAGAGCTGGCCGCCGGCGGGTAGCCACGCATCCTGCTTCTACCTAGGATTACTCAGTGGCCATTTAATGCAAAACTGCATCCTGCGAATGGCAGAATATTTTTCTCACCCACTGCAGAGTTGTTCAACTCAGCCTATTTAGGGACTTGGAGGATGCCCCGGAGCCCCACAGACAACTCGGATGTCAGGGCAATTATTCTTTTTGCAAGAGAGAAAAATCGTATCATTGCATTACACAGTAAAATCGAGGGATGGAAGGACAGAAGGAAGAATGGGATCTTAACAAGCTCCCAAGATCAAAATGTGAATGCTGTAATAACAAAAAAATGTGCATTTATTTCATTTCTAATCCTTGATACTATCTTCTTTATGAGAACAGATTCAAATTTGTGGCCATTTTCTGCTCTGATTAGGGGGAAAGTGGTACCAATTTTAATAACGTCCAAGAACACCCATTAATAGAACGCATTTTCCATCCACCTACAAACTGAGTGGAAGTCATTTCGGTGACTCAGAACACTCACATAAAAGGCCACTCATGTTCTGTGTCACCTGGCAGAGGACCTGGGAAAGGGTGGGGCCATTACAACTTGATTCTTTTCCTGCACTTCCTCCAAGCTCCTAATTCAGGTATTATTTCCCATCATTTTTTATTAGAGCCTAATTCATTTACTGAGTTTGCTTCTTATGAAAGCATTTGGTGATAGACTGTCTCTTGTTGAAGATGAATGGCTGAGGACACGGAAACTTGGATGGCCAAGTCCATGTGCCTTGGGATAGTCCTTTAAAGGCTGAAACACCTACACCTTGAACTAAAAAGGCAGGTGAGTGGAACGGTAAGCAAAGCCAGGGAGTGGAGTCCCACCCTCACAGCAAGCAAGGTGGGGTTCCAGCTGCTTCCCAAAGCACCGCTCCCGTGCACCCTCAAACAGGACCGGCTGCACGTCCAGGGGCCAGCCCTTCTGCTTGCTTCCTCCATGTGCTGCCTGGTTCCCGCTGCAAGCGTTCTGCCTGCGAGGGTTCTGAAAATACAGATGGGCACCAATCGTTGCAAGTTCAGAGCCTCGCTTCCTCTGCAGTCACGTAAAAAAATGCTTTAAAAGCTGAAATTTCACATACGCCTAAGGCATCCTTAAACGGGAACCGCAGGCATAATAAGGGCATAGTGTCTAGGCGAGCAGCGAATTTGCAATAACTACTGAGTCACCTCCGTGACCCTGCAATGTCAGCAAGGCCCTGCTCCGGGCACTCAGAGGCTCCGGGAGGACTCGGCAGGGCACAGGTCCCTGTGGGCAGGCAGTCGATGCTGCACCACAGCATGCCATAGGGTGTTCAAGCCCAAAGGACGCTCAGAAGTCATTTCAAAGTGCCCATCATACACATGAAGAATCAGACCCAAGGAAGTGAAGCACCTTGCCTGGCTTGTGGCAGAATCAGACCATGACTATTTCATTGAAACGTAGCATTCGGTATTCGTTATATTACACGAACAGCAATGTACTTACTACCGTACGCACTTCCATTTCCACTCAGGGTCTTTGAAACCTCCCTGCAAGGTAAGGAGTGTTATATGTCCATTTTACAAGTGAGGAAACTGAAGCCCTAAAGGGTCAAGCGATTTGCTCAAGGCTGCACAACTTGTGAGAAAGTCTGTCCCCAATGTTGCCCCTCTGTCCCCACCCCAAGAATTCTAACCCAAATAAATCCATCTGTTTCGAAAGCTAGAGCTCTCCTCCTCTAGGCTCTGCAAAACCAAAGTGTGAAGTGAGTTCCACATTCTGTTTGGGAAACTTCCTCCCTGGAGACCTGCTGAATTCCACCTGTCCTCTGCACAGCCCTCCTGACCCCCAGTGGAGGCAATCGTCCCCTCCTAGGTCTCTCTTGTCCTGTGTCCCACTGGTCTTGATCTGTATGTCTCCATTTGTGCCTCACCAGGTCCAGTCACCTGTGTCAACAGTGCCCAGGGGTTGGCACCCAGCACGTCCCTGGACACCATCAGCTGAAGGAGTACAGTCGGCCAGCTGCAAACCCTGGTGCCACTTCCTTCTGGTGGTGGTGTCCACCATTAACGACCCACTGATGCTGGCCAAGCACACATAAGAGGAGTGCGCAGACCAGTACTTTTGGGTTCCAGCCAGACCTTCCAGCACCTGGGACAGGTGGGGGGCAAGACAGGCCCCTCTGTTTTCTTCCACTTCCGGCCTAGGAGACATAGGCTACTCCCTCTTCCCCCATAAGATTGTGATGTATAACCCGCTACCTCCATTTGAAATCCCCCTCCCCAGAAGACAGTAACTCCCTCACCTGTGTCACCCACCTCTTTCCAAGGACCTCTTCCGGTACCCACCCATCCTTTTCCGGGGAACTTTGATGACTCACTGCAATCCTCGCCACGTTTGCTGCGATCCCCATCCCACTCTCTCCCAGTGGCTGCCTACTCCTTCTTTGCACCTCCTCCCCCTAATCACAGCCAATCGCAGACTGTGCACCTGAGCTCCTCCAATTAGAGCAAAGGGTAGTACTGCGTCAGGTTGGGATTAAAAACCCCTCATTTCCCTGCTGGGGGCAGCATTCCTTGGCCCTTGGCTGAAGTATATTTTCTGCCTTGCTCATCCACAACCCGGCCACGTGTTTGATTTCATTTAGAGCACCCAACCTCCCCTAGACACTGGAAACAAAGCCCCCTTCCCTCCCTCTGGATCTCAGCCTCTCTTTCCTTCCTGCTTCCCATACATCCAGGTCAGCCCCGTCATTCCCACCTGTGTCCATCCTGGAAGGGACAGCAGAGGTCAACCTGGGAAGGAGGCTCTTGGTGGCCTCACCTGAACATCTGCCAGTTGGATTTGCCCACTACCAGGATGGTTCCTCTCAGCATGTCTGAGTCCAGTCAAGCCTCCTGCTTGGGAGGGGGCAGGGGCATTGCCAAAGGTCTCTTTCATGGTCCTGACTTTGGGGAGCTCCCTGGAAGTGAGTGCTTGTGTGCTGAGGGATGGAGGGGGCATTGAAGTTGAAAATTCCCGACTTCCACCAATAAAAACAGAACACCAATGAAAGCAACCTAATGGCACTACTTTAGTCTGTTGAACAATTTAAAAGCCAAGATTAAAAAAAAATCATTATTCTTGGGTTTCAAGAAAAACTAAGCACTGTTGCTCTTGGGGATGATATGCCATCTCCTGAAAATTCCTGCAGATTTGCAGTAAATATTGAAACGCCTAATTTCATCAGTGACAGGGGATTGAATGCTCCTGCAAACAGAAAAATTCTAATATCAGTGCCTCACCAATTTGGTCAAGTATTGAAATACAATAAAGATATTCAGACTGAAATTACCAAAGGTACAATTGACCCCTTTTTTCCCAATAATTCAGAATACACTTCAAAATTTATCATCCCTCCCATTCATCACTGTTATGGTTAAAAACTCCAAATCCTGCATCTGGATTTTTTTTAAGTTCTTGTTTATTGAGTGCCTACACGTGCCAGCCTTGGTTTTTTCCATTTAATGAACATGGTTTGACTTGATCATCTAAAGTCCCGAGAGGAGAGGTGCATGATCCCATCCACCGAGGCAGAGAGCGGGCCAAGGCCTGTCCCGGTCCAGGTCATCCAGCTGGGTGGTGGTGGTATTG
The DNA here is from genome assembly GCA_004027875.1 of Aplodontia rufa. NCBI lineage: Eukaryota > Metazoa > Chordata > Mammalia > Rodentia > Aplodontiidae > Aplodontia > Aplodontia rufa. The sequence goes on along the minus strand of PVKS010037188.1, from coordinate 5,563 downwards.
GGGTGCTAAGGCAGGTCTCTCCATGGTCCATCAATCCCTCTCGGTCTCCCCGGAACATGGTGGGGCCTGGTAAACCTGTGCAAATCCCGACACATCCGGGAATGCTGGGGTCCTTTTCATTTCTAGTGCATCTTCATCAGTCTGATCTCCTCTCTTGTTCACGTCCCTCGTGTCTCACTCTACTTTCTTTCTTAGATACCAAAGAACTGTGGTTGGAACTTTCTGGCTTTTTAAACTTTAGATGAGCAAGTCATTGTGAAAGTCTTGGCCACATTCTGGGAGCATGCAAGGAGGTGAGCCGCAGGAAGCTCCATGGGCTTGTGGGACCCTCCCAGGACCTCGATTTTCTAAAACAGCAGCTTAGCCAAATCCCAAGCCCCTGGCATGTACAGCCCCCAGGGGCCCACGGTGTCAGCATTCGTAAGAACAGAGGAACTGCACCAACATCAGGACATCAGGATCTTTTTATCACTAAATGGATAAGATGGGCCAGCCACAGTGGTGATTAAAAGTGCAAACTGAAAAATTGAAGACTTTTTCCTATCAGATTAGTAAAAGTCTCATAAATACCAGCACCATCTGCTGAAGAGGGGGTGGAAATGCTCATATTTTTCCCACGGGAATATAAATTTTACATTCCTTTTAGAAAATAATATTGATACATACAAGAGTCTTACAAATGCTCATCCTTTGGATCAACAATTCTTTGGGGGTCTGATGCAAGCAAGTAATCTAAAATTTTAATAATGCTTTGTTTACAAAATTGTTTATCATAACATATGCATGCAAAACATGAAATAACCCAAAGGCACAAGAGTAATCTCTGGTACACACACCTGAAAAATACAATAGAATAAAGGCTAGGTAACCATGAGAACCATCACTGTAAGACTGTGTGATTTGACTTTTTTTTTTTAAGAAAGGAGGACAGTGAAAGAGAGAGATAGAGAGAGAGAGAGAGAATCAATTTTTATTGAGTTTTTCACAAAGCTTTCATTGGTCTGTCACTTAGTTGTGTATGTGGGTGCTGGAGTTTGAACCCGTGTACTCGTGCATGCTGGGCAGGCACCTTAACCGCCCAGCCACTGCTCCAGACCAATGAGTCAACTTTTAAAAAAATTAAATAGATGATAGGCATACACACACATAAAAAAGAATAAAAAGTAAGTTATTAAAGTGTTGACCTTGACTTTCTCTAAGCAATTGTGTTATTCTTATTTCTTTTATTCTTATTTTCTTACTTATCTATATTTTATTTATTTTATTTTTGAAAGAGAGAAACAGTAAGACAGAGAAAGGGAGGATCGATTTTATTTAGTTTTCCATGAGGCTTTCGTTGCTCCGACACTTCGTTGTGTATGTGGTGCTGGGGTTCAAACCCACATCCTGGTGCATGCCAGGCAAGCGCTATAACGGCTGAGCCACCGCTCCAGCCCCCTACATTTTATTTTTATAATCAAAAATGAAATATGTTTACAGAACACTTGTGATAACATATAAATAGTTATATTAGTGGGAAAAATAGGATACACAGAATATTATTTCTATTTTCATATTTAAAAGAAAGAAAAGGCATCAAAATATTTTTTTTCAACTTTTCTATATCTGTGAGTTTTTCTAATACAGTGACACTATTTTCATAAAGTTCTTAAAATTTTTATAATTTGAAAAGTGGCTTTCTTAACCACAAGGTAGCCACAGGGGTAACAGTGAAATGCTAGGACACGCTAGGGCCTAGGTTGCCTGAGGAGGGCTCTGACCTGGGCTATGTTCCCTTTGTTTAGAAACAAACAAAACAAAAACGATGCTAACAAATGTTAGGGAAGTGGAAAAGGTGCACTTTCACCATGTGTGGCATGCTCTGGAAACTTCCTCAAGTGCACTCTAGGATGGGGTCGTGTGCGGTGTGTCCGTCTGTCCAGCCTGCCCAGGCATGTGAGAGACACACTGACAGTGCTCATCCGGGCTGAGCAGTCACCTTCCCATGCTTCAGTCAGAAGGCAGGACTTCCCTCGCAGGAGGAAGGTGTCCCCTCTTAAGGAGGGGAAATTGCAAGGCCTGGGTATGCTGAAGGTCAGAGGCAGCTCTGGGCATTTAGGGATGGGGGTTCATTAGGAAGGGAATCAAGGTGGGGGCCCAAGTAGGAAAAGGCAGCAAACATAATGGAAAACAAACAAAATGAAGCAAAGAAGGAGGGGGGACGGGAGGAGGAGGAGAAAGAGGGGAAGAGGCAAGGGGAGGAGGAGGAGGAAGGGGAGGAGGAAGAAGAACAGGAAGAGGAGGAGGGGGCCAAGGGGAGAGGAGGAGGAGGGGGGAGAGTTTTTTTTACTCCCACTAGCAACGTGTGAAATTTGAGTTGCTTCCACATTCTCCCCAATACTTCATATTGTCAGCTTTTGCAGGGGCGGCGGTGCTAGAGATCAAACCAGGACCCTTGTGCATGGTGGGGAAGCACCCTGCCACTGAGCCATGCCTCCAGCCTCAGCTCTTCTAGTTTTAGCCACTCTGGTGCATGAACAGTGTCTCATTGTAATTTTAATTTGCATTTCCCTGGTAACTGTTGATGTTGAACTTCTTATATATCTACTAGACATTTATATATCTTCTTTTGTCAATGTCTTTTCAAATGTTTTAAAAACCAAGTTGTCTTCTTATTATTGAGTTGTAAGAGCTCTTTGTAATTCTGAGTGTAAGACCTTTATCCCTGAATTTAAGACCATAATATATTTAAATATATAATAACAATATACAGTCATTGTGTTTATAAACTTGGGTTTTACACATGTGCATGGTCTAAGAAATTTTGCTTACCTTCAAATCACAAAGAGTTTCTCCTATTTTCTTCTAGAAGTTTTATAGTTTTAACTGTTAGATCTCTGATCCAATTTGAGCTATTATTTGTGTGTGATATAAGGTCAGAGTCAAAGTTCATTTCTTTCCACATCATATAAGTTTGTTCTGACACCATTTGTTAAAGAGACTGTCCTTACTCCACTGGGTGATCTTTGTACCTTTGCAAATACCAGTTGCCCATATGTATGTGAGTGGATTTATGGATTTGATTCAGTCCCTTTGATATATGTCAATACTCATCCTGATATTACACTCCCTCATTCACTGTCAACTTATAAGTTTGAAAATCAGATAATGCAAGTTCTCCAACTTTGTGGGAGTACTGTTATTATTTTAATTTTGATTTATTGGTTTCTATCAAAAGACCTGAGATTTTTATTGTGATTCCACTGAACCAGCTGATCTGTTTCAGGGAGAATTAACATCTTAACAATGAGTTTTTCAATCCATGAACATGGTATGTTTCCCCATTTATTTAAGACTAATTTCTTAGGAATGTTCTGAGGTTTGCAGTAAATAGGTCCTATACATGTTTCTTACTTGTTCCTAAAGTATTTAGTGCTTTTATGACATTTTAAATGTTTTTTAAATTTGGTTTACCATTCTTCATTGCTAGTGTCTAAAAATACAATTGATTTTTTAATATGGACATATTTTCTGCAAACAATTCTAATAGCCTTTTTCGTCAATTCCTTAGGATTTTCTGTATATTCAATCATCTTTTCTGTATAAAGATGGTTTCACTTGTTCCTGTACACTGTGGTGCTTTTTATTTCTTCTTATTGTCTTGTACTAGCTAAGAATTCCATTACAGTGTTGAATAGGAACAGTGAGACCAAACATCCTTGATTTGTTCCCCATCCTACAAGAAAATCATCCAGTCTTTCACCATTATGAATGAGGTTAAATGTACGTTTTTCAAAGATATCTTTTATCAAATTGAGGAAGCTTCCTTCTATTCCTAGTTAACTGTGAGCTATGTTTTTATTTTTTAATCACATATGAGTGCTAAATTTTTTCAATTTTTTGGGGTATTCAGTGAGAGAATTATATAACTTTCTACTTTTTCCTGTCAAAATGATCATTTTGCATTGATTTTTTATTTAAGGAGAGGACACTGAGAGAGAGAGAGAGAGAGAGAGAGAGAGAATCAATTTTATTGAGTTTTCCATATGGCCTTCATTGCTCTGACACTTAGTTGTGTACATGGGTGCTGGGGTTTGAATCCACATACTTGCACATGCCAGGCAAGCGCCATAACCACCGAGCCACCACTCCAGCCCCGCATTGATTGATTTTTAAAGTTAAACTAACCTTATATTCCTGGGATGAACCCACACTTGGTCATGATCTTTTTGGTTTTTTTAATTGAGAGATTCAAATTACTTATTTCGTTAGGATTTTTGCATCTGGATTAATAAAACTACAGTCATAGAACTGTGGGGTAGCTTTATTTTTGGTAATGTCTTTGGTTTTCTATTAGGATAACGCTGGCCTCATGAGACAAAAGTTTGGGTAGTAAGCAGACATGGTAGGGGGAAAAGAATTGGCACCTTTATAGAAGCAGACATCCAACTCATCTGCAATATATGAAGAAAGACCTTGCTGGGTCTTAGTTACAGGTTCAATTAGAGGTAAAAATACTATTCAATAATCTATTGCTTTTACTTAAAAACAAAACAAAAAATAGTATCCTAAATAACGGAGGCAGTAATTGCCCTGTCCTCAAAGCCAGCCAGGGCTCTCCATGCGCAGAGGTCAGTTATGACACCATACCTTAAGATGGTTAGACTGGTTTCCAGGGCACACAGAGAGGCTGGTAGGTGGCATTGAAATTACTAAGAGATTAGACATGTTGCCTGTGGTGAAGGACAAGAGATGGGGAAGGAGGGTCAGCCTGCTGTCTTCACTCTTCAAGGGCTGTCATGAGGAAAGAGAGTGTTTCCTGTGGCCCTGGAGGGCAGAACTGGGGACAGAGGTGGGTGTTGGATTCTACTTCACCACATAGGAACTGTGTAAGGATCACAAACACCCCAAATCCAACTCAGAAGTAGTAAGCCCCATTCTGCTCTCTGGGCCCAGGGGGGCTGCACAGCAGCTGGAAGGGAGGGGCGTAGGGTGGGCAGGATGTACCCGGATGTGCGGTATGCCCTTCTGCTAACCCCTTGCACTATGCCCTGCCCTCTGCCGTCTCATGCCTACCCATTGCCCCCTTTTCAAAAAAATGTTTCTGTGTAGCTGCTAGAAAGAAAAATCAAAGAGGTCCTTACAGTAGTCATGGTTTCCAACCAGATCAAATCCTGGATAAAATTTTGGTGGTTTTTTAAAAACAGCAATTCAATCCATTTTTCATAAAACCAGATTTGTTCAATTAGAGGCTTCTCCTCTATGCTAAGAGTATAGGCTTTCTACTCTTTTGGTATTGATTTTGGTATTTAAAATGTCTTTTTTTAATGCAATATTGGTAATACTAGATGATCTTATTTTTGTGTCTTTGCCCAACAAAATTAAATATGGCAACCCTATTTGAAAACCTCTAATTTTTAACTTTCTTTTCTTTTCTTTCTTTCTTTTTCTTTTTTTCTTTTTTTTTTTTTTTTTTTTTTTTTTTTTTTTTTTTTTTTTTTTTTTTTTTTTTTTTTTTTTTTTTTTTTTTTTTTTTTTTTTTTTTTTTTTTTTTTTTTTTTTTTTTTTTTTTTTTTTTTTTTTT
>PVKS010037187.1:0-18810 GCA_004027875.1 Aplodontia rufa | reverse complement strand
TTGAGAGAGACAGTGAGAGACAGAGAAAGAGAGAAACAACTTTATTTAGTTTTTCATATGGCCTTCGTTGCTCCAACACTTAGTTGTGTATGTGGTGCTGGGGTTTGAACCCCGGTCCTCGTGCTTGCCAGGCAAGCGCCGAAACCACTGAGCCACCGCTCCAGCCCCAAAACTCTGCCTTTTTAAGACATGTCCCCCACCCCCTGCCCTTGGCAAATTCACCTTTGGTTCTTCACACCTAAGTTAATATAGTTTTTTGTTCTAATTTGTTTTGTCTGACTGGAATTTTTGTTTGGTTTTTGCTCCATATCTATCATTTTTTTCCTCCTTTTTTTTTTTTAAAAGAGGGTGAGAGTGAGACAGAAAGAGAGTCAATTTTTTTTTTCATCTGTGTTTTGTGTCTGCAACAGTTATGCATGTGGTGCTGGGGTTTGAACCCAGGTCTTTGCATATGCCAGGCAAGCGCTTTAACTGCTGAGCCACCCCTACAGCCCCTTTCCTCCTGACTTTATTCAGAGACCAGTTATTCAAGGGTTAACTCTGAAATTCACTGAAAACTAAAAGAAAAGAGTTCTTCCCCAAACAATGGTGATGATCAGAATGAATCTGCCCCTTGGAGGACAAGTGACCACTTGAACCTTATATCAGTGTCCACCATGGCTGCTCTAAATAGCCCCAGATGGACAGGCCCTCTCCATGTTTGAGTCATACTATAAGGTCTGTGACAGGCTTCATTCGAATTCCTAAAGTTTAAATCTGACCTGTAATGAGCATCTGTAGCATCTGTAGCTCTTTTGTTCCCTACCTGTGGAGATCTAAAATCCTTGTTTCCTGTCTAGTTGCGTGTGTGTGTGTGTGTGTGTGTGAGAGAGAGAGAGAGAGAGAAAGAATTTGTGCACATTTGTGTACTGTGTGTCTGTATATCGTTTACTTGGTACCACAGTTGGCTCATGAATAAATGAGCGCTCATAAATTAGGAAATCGTATCCAAATACCTTCTAGTTCATATGACTTAAATATTTAACAAAAGAGTAAAATTAAATTGGTTAAAAAGGTAAAAGTAAAGGTATCTTTAAAATTATTCATCCACACATTTTTCTAGGTGGCCTGCCAAGTCTCTATAAAATACATAAAATATAATGCTCGCTGCTTTTAGGATTTTTCTTTGACAGGAAAGTGACCTAAAATATTAACTATGCTTGCCTGAAATCTTGATTTTCATGGGTAAATTAGGTTTAATATACATGGGATAAACAATTGTAAATATATTTGTTAGAGGAGACATCTGATTGCAAGTTAACATACTAAAACATCAATCACTAGATATATTTTTTGATTTTTTTAATTGGTTCAAGATAGTCATATATTGGAAGGAATGCTTATTATATATAAATGTGTATTAGATATTGACAAATAAGTTAAGCCTGATCCTAGTCCAGGATCTCATGTGTCCTCTGTAATGCTCCCATGCTATAGATAGAAATATATACATGTATATTAATTGTTCTGATACTCTCCCCTTTCCCACCTGCCTCCTCTTCTCCCCTGACCTTCATAGTTTTGGTTCCCCCATCAGTCAGTCACTAAATATAAATTCAAGTATTCTTGGCCTCTTGAATTCTATAAAAATTTATATTTGGATCTATTAAATGTGTTTTTATAAATTGTTGGAATATAAAACGGATATAAAAAGTTATAGGTACAAACTGGTGGTGAACACCTGTAATCCCAGCTACTTGGGAGGGCAAGGCAAGAGGATTGCAAGTTTGATGCCAATCTGGGCAACCTAGAGAGACCCTGTCTCAAAATAAAAAGGGCTAGGGATGTAGCTCAGTGGTAGAGCACCCCTGGGTTTCATCTGAATATCACACACAAACATACACACACATTATAGGGATATCTTTTGGTAAGGAAAAAGAAAAGGGATATTTCTGGATGAAAAAGCAGTTTTTGTGATAAGTAATTTTTTTTCCTAAAGTGCAAGATAAAAAAATAAAGACTGGACAAAACTAAGGATGTAAACAAGTTATAAAATGTCTAAGTAACGTCTGGCATGAAATATTTACTGTGTATGCAGAAGTAATATGACAGTGTATTTGTTATTACCAAATTTCAGTGATTTTTGTTAGTAATTATCCTTGATCTCAAATAGATTTATTAAGTTACAAAAAGTTTATAGAAGGGAGCGGTGGCTCCCTTCTAAAGTTTATAGCTGGAGCGGTGGCTCAGCAGTTACTATGCTTGTCCGGCAAGCTCGACTACGACTATGCATGTTCAAACCCCAGCACCACATACACAAATGAGGTCTTGGAGCAGTGAAATGCACATAAAAAACTAAATAAAAATTGTTTCTCTCTTTTCTTACTGACCCTCTCTCTTAAAAAAAAAAAAAGTTTATAGAAGATAAATAGTAGGAAATTTACGTGTGTAATTAAGTTGGCTATAATTAACACAGTTGAAATTATTTAATGGTTTTTCTAAGTTCAAAATTTAATGTACTGTTATAAAACCAAAATCTTATTCTCTATATGTTGAAAACCACAAGGGTTTTTTTGTTGTTGTTGTTTTTGCTGTTGTTTGTCTTTTTTTCTTTTGTTGGTGCTGCTAGGGATTGAACCTAGGGCTTCATGCATGTGAGTCAGGCACTCTATCTACTACTTAGCCACATCTGCAGCCCACATAACAGTTTCTTAAAACAGTGATCTGTTCTTAGTTATTAAAATAAGTCATTGTGTCTATTAGGTTTTCATTACTTAGAGGGGAAAAAAATAAGTCTTAAAGGATTTAAGTAAATCTTTTAAATATTGCTTCATGGGTGTGGGGGAAAAAGGAATCCTTATACAGTTCCTTATACAGACTGCAAACTGGTACAACCACTCTGGAAAGCAGTATGGAGACTCCTCAAAAAATTAGGGATGGAACTACTGTATGACCCAGCTATTCTACTCCTCCAAATTTTCCTAGAAGATATAAATTGGTCATACTACAGTGATACAGCTATATCAATGTTTACAGCAGCACAATTCACAATAGCTAAATTATGGAATCAACCTAGATACCTGTCATTGGATGAATGGATCAAGAAACTGTAATTGATATATATGAGGTACGTATGATATATATATTATAGAATTTTATTCAGCTATTTTTTTTTTAAATGAAATCAATGGCCTTTGTTGGTAAATGGATGGAGATGGAGAAAATCATGCTGAATGAAATTAGCAAATCTAGAAACTCAAGGACCAAATGTTTTCTCTCATATGTAGAAGCTAGAGTACAATATAGGAAAGAGTGAGATAACAATTACTTTACACAATAGACTCATCAAATACGGATTACCAATTGAACTGGAACTGGGGGCAACCTTGCAGTCTAAGGGTCAGGGGAATAGAGAGGGGGAGGACAAATGGTAAAGGGGGAATGCAGTATGTAAATATAACAAACTGCTTCAGTTTGTAAAGCTATAATGAAAAAATCTTGTTGAGAAATAAATAAAAGGGTCTGGAGCAGTGGCTTGGTGGTATGGCGTTTGCCCGGCCTGCACTGGATAAGTACACGGGTTTAAACCCCAGCACCCACGTACACAGCCAAGTGTCAGAGCAATGAAAGTCATGTGAAAAACTCAATAAAAATTGATTCTCTCTTTCTCTCTCTCTCTCGCTCTCTCACTGTCCTCTCTTTAAAAAAAAATAAAAGATTGCTTCATAACTTTAGTTAAAAAAACAACTCTTGGGGCTGGAGCGGTGGCTCAGAGGTTTCGGCGCTTGCCTGGCAAGCACAAGGACCCGGGTTCAAACCCCAGCACCATGTACACAACTGAGTGTTGGAGCAACTGAGGCCATGTGAAAAGCTAAATAAAGTTGTTTCTCTCTTTCTCTCTCTCTCACTGTCCCTCTCTCTTTAAGAAAAAAACAACAACTCCTCTTATTTTAGGTTATTATATTTGTCACCCTAAATATATATATATATATGTATATATATGTCCATCTGAGGACACTTAGTGTTGTCTAAGTGTTATACAAGAGTTTGTAGGGATGGAACAGTGGTTCAGCAGTTATGGCGCTTCCCTGGCATGTGCAAGGATGCAAGTTTGTATTCCCCAGCACCACATACACAATGTCAGAGCAACAAAAGCCACATGAAAAACTTAATAAAATTGATTCTCTCTCTCTTTCTCTCTCTGTTCCTCTCTTTTAAAAAGAAAAAAAAAGATTAAAAATTGACTCTTTTAAAAAAGTTTGTAAAATTAAAGCTATTTAAGTTTTTTTTTGTTTTTTTAAGTGAGAAAGAGAAAGAATCAATTTTATTTAGTTTTTCATGTGGCTTTCATTGCTCCAACACTTGTATACATGGGGCTGGGGTTCAGACTTGTGTCCTTGGGCATGCCAGGCAAGCTCTGTAACCACTGAGCTACCACTCCAACTCCTATTTAATATAGGCAAGAAACCAATAAGTGTATAATATACCTTGTATCTGAATCTCAAAATATTAAAGAGTAAGTAAAACTTAGCATTTCTGCCATGTATTTGGTCTGCATCTATTTGCTTTGATTTGGATAATCACTTTATTGTATATATGAGATACACTTGTGTATCAGGTAATAGGTTTCTTTGTAGTCATTAGCATTGTTTCTGTACTACATAGGCCTATCATTAACAATTACCCTACTATATGGATTCTAGATTTTATTTAAAAGTTAAAACTAGGGCTGGGGTGGTAGCTCAGCGGTTTCGGCGCTTGCCTGGCAAGCACGAGGACCCAGGTTCAAACCCTAGCACCACGTACACAACTGAGTGTTGGCGCAACTAAGGCCATGTGAAAAACTAAAGTTGTTTCTCTCTTTCTCTGTCTTTCTCACTGTCCCTCTCTCTTTAAAAAAAAAAAAAAAAAAGTTAAAACTAAGTTGAGGGACTGGAGTGGTGGCTCAGCGGTTACGGCGCTTGCCCGGCATATGCAAGTTCATGAGTTCAAACCCCAGCACCACGGTGTACACAGTACACAACGAAGTCTTGGAACAACAAAAGCCACATGAAAAACTAAATAAAAAATTATTTCGCTCTCTCACTCTCACTGTCCCTCTCTCTTAAAAAAAAGGTTAAAACTAAGTTAATACAAAGACATCTCTGTGACTATGATGCTAATTATTACTGGCATCTTTGTATATTGTATGTACTTTCATTCTCTGAGTGTTTAAGACTTTTTTAAAAAGAGAGGGACAGTGAAAGAGAGAAAGACACTTTGTTGTGTATGTTGTGTACCTAGTGCTGGGTTTCAAACCTATGTACTTGCGCATGCCAGGCAAGTGCTGTAACCACTGAGCCACTGCTCCAGCCCCTGTTTAAGACTTTTAAAATGTAAAGCTTAAAAAACATTTTACCAAACTGGTGTTCTTCACACTAAAATGGTTTATAGCAATAGTGTTTTTCAGGCTCATACAAAAGTAACAGATTTAGTTGGGGGATCTATTTATTCATCTAATGTTTGGTGACTAGATAAAAGTAACTTATCAATAAGTTATATGTAAAAAATATGTTACTCTGTAAGGCTCTGTCTCTTGCCCTATTCCATGTCAGGATGACCCTAAGGTAGACTAAAACTTGTTTAAAGTTCTGTTCAAAAGGATTTGTAATAAAAAATGAAACGTAATGGATTTTTATGTATGATTAGTTGACAAATTATCTGTGGGTTTTTGGTACTGGGAATTGAACTGAGGGGCACTTAATCACTGAGCTACATCCCCTGTTCTCTTTCTTTTGAGACAGCATTGCTGAGTTGCTGAAGTTCTCACTAAGTTGCTGAGGCTGACCTCAAACTTGTAACCTTCCTGCCTCAGTTTCCTGAGTCATTGGGATTACAGGCAAGCATCACCACAACTGGCATCTATGGTGTTTGTTTTGTTTGTTTGTTTGTTTTTTGTTTTGTTTTGTTTTGTTTTTTAAGAGAGATGGAGAGACAGAGAAAGAGAAAATCTAAGTTTTAGTTTGGGGCTGGAGTGGTGGCTCAGTGGTTATGGCACTTGCCTTGCATGCATGAGTCCATGGGTTCAAACCCCAGCACCATGTACATAACAAAGGGTCAGAGCAACGAAAGCCACATGAAAAACTAAATGAAATTGATTCTCTCTCTCTGTCACTGTCCCTCTTTCTCTTAAAAAGAAAAAAGAAGAAGATGGAAAGACATCCCACGTTCTTGGATAGGCAGATTTAATATTGTTAAAATGGCCATCCTACAAAAGGCATTATACAGATTCAATGCAATCCCCATCAAAATACCAATGACATCTTTGCAGAATTAGAAAAAACAATTCTTAAATTCACTGGGAAGGATAAGAGACTCAGAATAGTGGAAGGAATACTAAGCAAGAAGACCAAAGCAGGAGGCACCAGAATACTTGATCTGAAATTATACTATAGAACTGTAGTAACTAAAACAGCATGGTATTGGTATCAAAACAGACATGAAGATAGATGAGCTAGAACAGAAGACAGACAAGTCCACAAGCCTGTAGCCATCTGATATTTGACAAGGTGCCAGCATTGTATCTTGGAGAAAATACAGCTTTTTCAAAAAATGGTGCTGGGAAACTTTATAGCCATATGTATAAAAATGAAATTAGATCCTTATCTTTCACCCTGCACAAACTCAAATTGAAATGGATCAAAGACTTAGGAATTAGACCAGAAATTTTATAACTCCTAAAAGAAAACGTAGGGTCAACATTCCATCATATAGGAGCTGGCACTGACTTCCTTAACAAGACCCCAAAGCTGAAATAATATAAAACCAAGAGTCAATAAGTGGGATGCCATTAAACTAAAAAGTTTCTGCACAGCTAAGGAAACATTTAAGACAGTGAAGAGAGAGCCTACAGAATGGGAGAAAATCTTGGCCAGCTACCCCACTGATCAGCGACTAATACCCAGAATATACAAAGAACTCAAGCTTAACACCCAAAAACCAAATAACCCAATCTAAACAGAAACTTCTCCATAAAAGAAATGGCCTATATATATGTATATATGTATACATATATGAAAAAATGTTCAATATCTCTAGCAATCAGGGAAATTAAAATCAACACTACATTGATTTGTTCTCACTCTAGTCAGAATAGCAAAAATGAAGAACATGAACAACAATAAATGCTAGCGAGGTTGTGGGGAAAAAGGAACACTTGTACATTGTTGGTGGGACTGCAGGCCAGTACAACCACTCTGGAAAGCAGTATGGAGATCCCTCAAAAAACTAGGGATAGGGGCTGGAGTGGTGGCTCACCAGTTGCAGCGCTTGCCTGGCATGCTCAAGGATGCAGGTTCAAACCCCAGTACCACATACACAACAAAATGCCAGAGCAACGAAAGCCACATGAAAAACTGATTAAAATTGATTCTCTCTCTCTCACACTGTCCTTCTCTTTAAAAAAAAAAAAAAAAGAAAGAAAGAAAAATCCAGAGATGGAACCAACATATAACCCTGCAATCCCACTCCTGGATGTTTTTCCAGAATATCTAAAATCAGCATACTACAGCAACATGGCCACATCACTGTTTATAGCAGCATGGTAGCTAAATTATGGAATTAACCCAGATGCCCAAATTGTAGTGTGTGTGTATATATGTACACAATGGAGTTCTACTCAACTATTAAAAAGAAGGGGGGTTGGGGATTTAGCTCAGTGGCAGAGCGCTTGCCTAGCATGCGTAAGGCCCCAAGTTGAGTCCTCAGCCCTAAAAAAAAAAAAGGAAGCTGGGCATTATGGCACATGCCTGTAATCCAAGTGACTCTGGAGGTTCAAGCAGGAGGAGCACAAGTTCAAAGCCAGCCTCAACAACTTAGTGAGACCCTAAGCATCTTAGCAACACCCTGTCTCAAAATAAAAAAGGGCTGGAGATGTGTGTCAGTGGTAAACTGTCCCTGGGTTCAATCCCTGGTACAAAAAAAAAAAAAAAGTGAAATTATGGTATTTGCTGGTAAATGGATGGAAATGGAAAATAGTATGGTAAGTGAAATTAACCAAACTCAGAAACTCAAAGGTTGAACGTTTTCTCTCATATGTGGCAGCTAGAGTAAAGTAAAGCAAAGGGGGAGGGAAGGATAAGATGAATTCCCATGCAGTCAATAAAAATGAAAAAAGTTAAATCAAAGGGAGATCAGTAGAGGAAAGGGACCAGAAGGTGGGCGGAGGTAGGTAGTGGGAGGTGCTAGTGAGGGATATTGGCCAAACTTATATTGTGTGCATGTGTGAACGTGTAACAACAAACCCCATCATTATGTGCAACTATACTGCACCAATGAAAAATGTGGAGGAGGGCCTGGAGAGGTGGGTCAGCAGTAGAGTGCTTGGTGGCATGCGTGAAGGACCCAGGTTCAATTCCCAATACCACATACATGTCTGAGTGGAAGAAAAACAAAAACTGGCCTTCTGGAAGTTTAAAACTTACACGTTAAGAGACCAAAATCAAGGAAGTAAAAAGATTGAGAAAAAAATAGCCCATATTTTGGGTTTTTGACTTCTAAGGGAGCCGTGACTCAGAGAACAGTGGGGCCCCTGTGAAGGCCCTACAGCTCCAGGTGACCTGACCTGATTAGGGAGATTGTGAGAACCCTAAACAAGAAGCCAACCAGAATACATTCTGCAAAGAGGAGGATCATTGGAAAAGAAAATATCCTAATGCTTCCAATGCTTGCTGACCACATGTGGCCATCCTGGCAGATGGCACAACCACTAGAGGAAAAACTAAACGAGCCAAGTAGTGCCTCACAAGTTCCCCAAAAAGAGTCTCAACTGACCTGAATAGGGAAAAAAAAATTTTTTTTTAAATTAATTGTTGACCAACACAGGAGTCACCTACTTGGTATTCACCACTCATCAGGAAAATATAACCAAAGCATGGATATTTTAAAGAAAATGACAATGGTCATTTTAATGAAACTTGATGTGTGCTTATGTAACCCTATCAGAAGTAAGTAAAGCTAGGAGATTATACGGGAATGGTTCTCATGCAGGAGGGCCTGACACATATCTCGAAGACTGCCAGAATCAGGTTTGTCTTGAGTCAATTTGAGCCTGCTCTCCCAGGCTTGCCAATCTTCCTAACCTACATAGGTGGATTTGATGTGTTTCTCATTGACTTTTTTTTTTGGGGGGGGGTACCCAGGGGTGCTTAACCACTGAACCGCATCCTTTTTTATTTTTTTTATTTATTTATTTTTTTTCAGGGGTGAGGACCGAACTCGGGGTCTTGTGCGTGCTAGGCAAGCACTCTGCCACTGAGCTAAATCTCCAACCCCTTTATATTTTATTTTGAGACGTGGTTTCACTTGCTAAGGGCCTTGCCATGTTCCTAAGGCTGTCTTTTTTTTTTTTTTTTTTTTTTTTTAAGAGAGAGGGACAGTGAGAGAGACAGAGAAAGAGAGAAATAACTTTATTTAGTTTTTCACACGGCCTTAGTTGCTCCAACACTTAGTTGTGTACGTGGTGCTGGGGTTTGAACCTGGGTCCTCGTGCTTGCCAGGCAAGCGCCGAAACCCCTGAGCCACCGCTCCAGCCCCGTAAGGCTGTCTTTGCACTTGGAATCTTCCTGCTTCAGACTCCTGAGCTGCTGGGATTACAGGCATGCACCACCACGTCCAGCATCTCATTGATATATTCTTTTTCTTTTTTCTTTCTTTTTTTTTTACGAAAAAGAGTCAATTTTATTTATTTGTTCATCCTGTTTTTGTCTGACAGTTGTGTATGTGGTGTTGGGGTTCAAACCTGGGTCTTCACACATGCCACTGAGCCACCTGTCCAGCTCCGTCATTGATACATTTTTGACAACTCTGCTAATAACTCTAGAAATATCCATTCATGAATTAGTGCCTTGTTAGACCCTACCTTAAGCTTTAACGACTTGCTATCTTTGAAGTTTTCAGGGACTGACTGATAAAAAACTAGTGATTTCTTTTATGCTACTTATTTGCAGAAAAACAGTGCTTTCTGTCTTGTTCATCATTGTCTTAGCATGATCCCTCTGCTATGTATGTCTTGTCCAGCTGCCTGACAACTGCCACTATAAAAATCTCAGGACTACTCTGATGTAAATACCCTTAACTGTCCATGCCCCCACCTGACATGAACAAGGACTTTGGGTCACCTCTCCTAACATAGCCACTTCTCAGCAAGAAGCAGCCAAAATGAGTTCACGCACAGTTAGTCTAAAAGAATTTAGGAGTCCAAATCCTTGAGGGAAGAAATGTTGGTAAGAGACAGCCATAGGAACATGACGTTAAAGGATAATTGTAGAGATCGAGCCTACTGTGCTGACCCTGTACCCGTTTTGTTTTTTGTTTTTTTAAGCATTTTATCTGCCCTCCTGTCCTGGAGGAATTGTTACATTCTCACCAAACTACTTGTTATCTGCAGAAGAAATGCAGATCCAGAAAGGATCCTCCCTGATGATAAGAAGAATACAGGTTACTCTGAAGGAGAGACTTTGATGACTTTTATACCAACCAAAGATTTCAGGAATCAAAAAGGCAGGATTTACAGTTTTGATTTCTTCCTAGGCCCTGGAGCCTTCCTTATCACATCAAAAAGGAGCAAGGCTTCCTAAGTCCAACATCTGTATCTTCCCAATCTGAGTGGAAAGGGTTTCCAAATTCAGCTGGTGTCAAATCCCTTAAAACCCTCTGGCTCTGAAAAAAATACTGTCATCTCAGGCATACTGTGTGCTTATCCCTCTAATTTCATTTTCCCAAATAAACTGCTTGTTACTCTGAAACCGGCTTGAAATTCTTCCTCTGAGTTTGCAAAGAACCGGCAGTCATTAGGACCAAATGCTCACCTCATGGTGCCACAGCTGTTTTTCAGAACAGCATCTCCTGGTGTGGGAGGGTCCCAGACTACGTGCAGTGAGACCAGAGAACTTCATCCCCTCTTAGGCTAGGACTGAAGAAAGAGGGCTTTATCCCAACAGTCAGTCAACCGCCTTTGGAATATTGGGGTGATATTTGGACATGGTGAATTTGGAAAGGAGGAGAAATTTAGTTAACAAACAGCCATCAAGTGATTCTCAACTCCTGCTGCTTTGAGTCACCAAATAGTTCTGGGCATCAGGATGCAAATAAGTTTCCTGGCTCTTGCCCAGCCTGGACTCCAGTGCTGGAGGCAGAGAATTAACAACTGAACCATAAAATGTGTAAGCAATTGGGCATAGAGAGCAGAAGTTTGGGAGTCCGGCCTCTTGGCTTTGCATGCTGGCTGTATCTATGACTTGTTACTTTGCATCTCAGTGATGTCACATCCTATAAGAACAGTAATCTGGGGCTGAGGCAGTGGCTCAGCAGTTGCAGCGCTTGCCCGGCATGTGCAGGTACATGGGTTCAGACCCCAGCACCCACGTGTGCAACTAAGTGTCAGAGCAACAGAGGCCATGTGCAAAACTCACTAAAAATTGATTCTCTCTGTCCTTCTCTTTAAAAAAAAAAAAAAAGAGCAGTAATCTTATTGAACCAAGGTCTTATCCTTATGACCTCATTTAAGTACTTCCAGAAAGGCCCTGTCTATAAATAAGTCAGTGAGGGTTTGGGCTCCAATATATTAATTTTGGGAAAATACAAACATACAGTTCATAACAAACTTCTAAGTTTTGAGATTAGTTTGAGTAGTTTGAGCAATATCCAAAAGGTATTGAGAATGATAAAAGTAAGCTTGCAAGGAGTGTTCCATGTGGCACCATAAAAAAAAACAAAAGACAGAATGGACAGTGATTAGCAGGGTACAGAGAGCATTAAGAAACGTGGTCGAGGGGCTGAAGCAGTGTCTTCAGTGGTTATGATGCTTGCCTTGCATGCACAGGGGCGCTCGTTGAAACTCCAACACCATACACACAACAAAGGGTCGGAGCAATGAAAGTCGCATGAAAAACTGAATAAAATTGATTCTCTCTCTCACTCTCTGTCTTTAAAAAAGAGGGACAGTGAGAGAGAATCAATCTTATTCAGTTTTTCATGTGGCTTTCGTTGCTTCCAGACTTGTGTACGTGGTGCTGGGGTTTGAACTTGCATACTCACACATGCCAGGTAAGCACGGTAACTGCTGAGCCACCACTCCAGCCCCACTGTCCTCTCTTAAGAAAAAAAGGAGGGGGCTGAAGTGGTGGCTCAGCGGTTTCCATGCTTGCCAGGCAAGCACGAGGACCCGGGTTCAAACCCCAGCACTATGTACACAACTAAGTGTTGGAGCAACTAAAGCCATGCGAAAAACTAAATAAAGTTAATAAAGTTGTTTCTCTCTTTCTCTGTCTCTCTCACTGTCCCTCTCTCTTTAAAAAAAAAAAAAAAAAAAGGAAGAGTCAGGGAGCCAAGATCCAAAGGAAATCAGAATGCTACACAACAACCCTGGGGAAATAATGGTACTCCTGAGAGAACAGCTGTTGCAAACGCCCTGAGGTGGGAAGGACTTGAGCTCTTTGTGATGAAGAAATGGGGACAGGAGTTCAAGGTGAGGTAGGCAGGAGTTAGATGGATCAGACCTTATTGATTATGGAAAAATATTGGTCATTTTCCTGGGAGAAGTGTCATTATTTGGCTGAAAAAAGCTGAGTGAATAAAAACCAGTAGTGGAAGAGCCCAGCCCAGGGTCCTGGAGACTTAGTTTAAATCTGTGCTCCTTGACTAGATATGTGACCTTGCATACACTTTTGCGAACTATTCGTTTCCATAACTGTTTTAAGAGATGTAGTAAAAAATGCTTCTCTTCTAGGAGTTTGTGAAGATCTAAGGATGTGTTTGGTTCTTTCTTTTTATTTTAAATTGGGGGTCTCATTAAGTTGCTTAAGGCCTCGCTAAGTTGGTGAGGCTGGCCTTGAACTTGTGATCCTCCTGCCTCAGCCTCTGGAGTGTGTTTAGTTCTTAAGTGTTGTTTGGAATGACCCAGATAGTGTGTTAAGATTCCTGTTTCCTACTTCAAGCTTCCTAGGTTATTATTTCTGATGCAAAGCTTTCTGTTGCTGTGACCAATATACCTGACCAGGTATGTGGCAGAGGATACTGCTCAGATCATTACAGCTGGGAAGGAGAGAGAAAGTGGGGAAGGTGCTGCCGGTTCCCTTCCAAGGGAACATACCCCAGTGAGCCACCTCCTCCAGCCTTACCCTATTCATCAATGGTTACCACCCAGTTAGTCCACTCAATCTAGGATGATTACAGCTCTTACAGGGAGTGATAGGTGGAAGAGTCCCCAGTGAACAGGAAAGTGAGAATTTAATGGTGGGCCTAGGTAACAGTCTGTGAGGTCCCAAACCACCTGAGCAACAACCCAGCAATTTAAAACAAGTTAAATACCTGGATTCAAGTCCAAGCTGTTTGAGTTACTAGCTGTGTGACTACTAGCTATGTGACTTTACTCTTAGAACCTCAGTTTATTCATCTATGAAATGGGGACAGTACTCCCTATCTCAGGGAGCAATGGGAGAATCAAATACGGTAACGTTCTCAGCAAAGTGGCTCTGAGAATACTGAATAATTGAGGGGAGTAATTATTCTTGTCTCGTTCAATCCTCACCCAACCCCATGAGGTAAGTACTATTTTCACCTCCATTTTTCAGATGAGAAAACTGAGGTTCTAAGACATTCAGTAAACCACACAAAGGTTCATCAGCTGGGAAGTGATGGAAGCAAGATTTGAAGCTGGGCATTCTGGCTTCAGAGGCTGTACGCTAAACCATAATGCCATATTGTCTCTCTGGATCTCAGTTCCTTTATCTGTGCAAAGAACTTTTCTCATGGTGTTGACATGAAGGGTAAGTGAGCTTAGGATAGTGCCTGGAATTCACAAGTGCTTAGTGATTGTGCTACACCCCTAATCTGCTATCATTTTTTTGAAAGAGGAAACTATCAGACATACTCTCCAGAGATGGACTGATAGGGATCATGAGTACCTCATCCAGAGATGAGGAGGGAGGGAACCCTGGAAACTGGGAGGAATTTGAGCTGCAGAAGGCTAGAATCCAGCCCTTAGCTCACTTTCAAGCCTAGGAATTTAATGGGAAATGTGAAATAACCAAGCTGAGGGTTAAATGGAGTTGTGAGATTAAGGCCAAAAGGGAGGTACAGAAAGAACCTAGGGAAGCAGGGCTCAAACGAAGGATTGGTATGAATTGGAACAATCAGGAAATGTCTGGGAACTTGTGTGGTCTGATGGAAGCCATGGGAAGTTCTTGAGCAGGGCACAGGGAGCATCAAAGGTACTTGAGGGAGAAGACTGTGGCATCACAGGGTAAGGGCAGGGCAATGGATAGGACTAAGGCAGTGTCTGCAGGGAGACACCTTTCCTGGAGTAAGGGTCCCTGAGCCTCTATCTGTACTTCTCCCAGTACCCTCTTACCTCAGTTTAGCTCCATCCTCCTCCTCAACCCGTGTCATAACTAAGAAGCCACCAACCTCTGAGGTGTACAGCAGAGGAGGAAACAAGACTATAAGCAAGCACTAATGTCACTGAGATCTCATAGTTTATTATCTATAGGCTGGAAGTGGAGCCTTGGCCTTCTAGCCTCTGGGTGCACCTGGCTTTCCCCCCAGACTATAGCCACCAGCTGCAGCTGCTAAGAGCTCCTTAAATGGATCTACCATAATCCTCTTCCCTTTATCCTCCTGGGAGGATGAACTGGTGTTAAGACTAATGCAGCTGTTAATCCTATTTCCTCCCAGCTGTGATCCCAGGAGCAGCTGGGTAGATGGTGTCTGGGCTCTGGACCAGAAAGTGCTGGGAAGCAAGAGCTTTTGACCTATAAGGCCTCACTAGATCAGATACAACCGTTATAATTCAGAAAGGTTTCAAAGTGCTAGCGATAGCTCAGGCTGCCAAGAGAGAGGGGCAGGATCAGGGAGAAGGAGTCCCCCATTACCAACCAGAGTTATGGGAACAAGAAGAGCCCAACAGGGATTCCAGAGCAGAGGGTGGACCAGAATTCTTGTCTGGGGTGGAGTCCCTTACAGCTGGGCTAGAATTCTCTGAACAGTTGCTTCCCTGGAGTTAACCAACCAGAAGGGAAAAATAGCATACACATGCGGGGAAAATAATTTCTAACCACCACATTTAGCTCATTGGCTCCTCCCTCTTCTGAGCCCAGGACTGTCTTCCTTGGGCTTTTGGAGACCTTTAAGCCAGGCCCACTCTGTTACCCTTGCACAGGACTCTGCATCTTGGCACAATCCTAGGACACTGGGCTGTGAAAGGAAGATGGTGAGACAGATGGAACATAAGCATTCTGGGAATGCCACAGGTTTTGGAAAAGCTCAGAGGTTAGAAAGTGAAGTATAGGCGAACCTTATGTGGCCCCCAACCCCTCTCTTGGCCCCTTGGAGCTGGTTACCAGGTTCATTCGTAACCTCAATGAGCAGATCACAGAGGAACCTTAACTGACTATCAGAGTCAGGAATGGTTGGCAGGGAGGTTGTGGGAATCCCACGGTTTGAGCTGAGCAGCTCCAGGTGGGAAATGCAGATGAGAGGGTTCCCACCGAAGCCTTGAAGGCTTTGCTGAGGAGAGAGGCCTGGAGTGGCAGAGGAATGTGGCTTTGGTCTAACCTTGCTTCTCTTGCAGAGAAGCCCCGCCCACCATGGAGGTGGAGGCTGCAGAAGCCCGGTCTCCAGCCCCAGGCTACAAGCGCTCTGGCCGCCGATATAAGTGCCTATCCTGTACCAAGACTTTTCCAAATGCTCCCAGGGCAGCACGTCATGCTGCCACACATACGCCTGCAGACCGCACTGAAGAAGTGGCCGACATGAAGCCAAAGCCAGAGACAGAACCCAAGGGAGAGGAAGCCAGTGGGGACAAAGTATCAGGTTCAGCTGCTAAGCCTCGGCCCTATGCGTGCCCACTGTGCCCCAAGGCCTACAAGACCGCACCAGAGCTGCGCAGCCACGGACGCAGCCACACGGGTGAGAAGCCCTTCCCGTGCCCAGAATGTGGCCGCCGCTTCATGCAGCCCGTGTGCCTGCGTGTTCACCTGGCCTCGCATGCTGGTGAGCTGCCCTTCCGCTGCGCACACTGCCCCAAGGCTTATGGTGCACTGTCCAAGCTCAAGATCCACCAGCGCGGTCACACGGGCGAGCGGCCCTACGCCTGCGCCGACTGCGGCAAGAGTTTCGCCGATCCTTCGGTGTTCCGCAAGCACCGGCGCACGCACGCCGGCCTGCGACCATATGGCTGCGAGCGCTGCGGCAAGGCCTACGCGGAGCTCAAGGACCTACGAAACCATGAGCGGTGAGAGCATCCTCCAGGGGGGCGGGGAAACAACAGTGGCTGCTGTAACCATTGGGACCAGAGATTGATACTCAACAAAATGAGCAAATAGGCAGGTGGGTGTGGGGCGCATGGGGGAAGTTGATGCCCCTGGTTGGATGGATGTGGGCTTGGGGGACCCAGCAGATACCTCAAGATGGAACCATGAGGGAGGGTGGGATTGGATTGGTCTAGGATGCAAGACAGCTGGAAAGGGCAGTGTTTGGGGTGCCCGGAGGGTGTTGGGTGGAGCCAGGGTGTGAAAGAGGCTGGTCTGCCTAGGTCTGTGATGTGCAGAGAGGGGCATTACTTGAAAGTTTCATTCTGGGGTATTTCTTCCCCAAGAAGCCCTGTGATTTTTGGGGATTGGGCCAAGGGTCCCTAAATTGCAGCCCAGATAGACATCCGATCTTCCATCCTCCCACAGGTCCCACACTGGTGAGCGCCCCTTCCTCTGCTCTGAGTGCGGGAAGAGCTTTTCCCGCTCGTCCTCGCTCACCTGCCACCAGCGCATTCACGCGGCACAAAAGCCCTATCGCTGCCCCGCCTGTGGCAAGGGCTTTACACAGCTCAGCTCCTACCAGAGCCATGAGCGCACTCACTCGGGTGAGAAGCCCTTCCTGTGCCCACGTTGTGGCCGCATGTTCTCAGACCCCTCGAGTTTCCGGCGCCACCAGCGCGCTCACGAGGGTGTGAAGCCTTACCGCTGTGAAAAGTGTGGCAAGGATTTCCGGCAGCCGGCAGACCTGGCCATGCACCGGCGGGTGCACACAGGCGACCGTCCCTTCAAGTGCCTGCAATGCGACAAGACGTTTGTGGCCTCTTGGGACCTCAAGCGGCACGCATTGGTGCACTCTGGCCAACGGCCCTTCCGCTGCGAGGAGTGCGGGCGAGCCTTTGCTGAGCGTGCCAGTCTCACCAAGCACAGCCGTGTGCACTCTGGCGAGCGCCCTTTCCACTGTAATGCCTGCGGAAAATCCTTTGTGGTATCATCAAGCCTCAGGAAGCATGAGCGGACCCACCGGAGCAGCGAGGCCGCTGGGGCTACTGCTCCGCAACAGGAGCTGGTAGTGGGGCTGGCGCTGCCAGTTGGCGTTGCTAGCGAGGGCTCTGCCGCCCCTGTAGCAGGTACAGGGCTAGGGGACCCTCCAACAGGACTGCTAGGGCTGCCCCCAGAGTCAGCTGGTATGATGGCCACACAGTGGCAAGTGGTGGGCATGACCGTGGAGCATGTGGAGTGCCGGGATGCTGGTGCTGGGGAGGCTCCTAGTTCCTTGGGAGCGGGAGAAGTGGGGGGTGAGGAAGTTGATGAGAAGCCACCACAGTTTGTGTGTCGAGAGTGCAAGGAGACCTTCGCCACTCTGACATTGCTGCGAAGGCATGAGCGCTCACATCCGGAACTCCGGCCCTTCCCTTGCACCCAGTGTGGCAAGAGCTTCTCAGACAGGGCGGGGCTGCGCAAACATAGCCGCACCCACAGCTCTGTGCGTCCCTATGCCTGTCAGCACTGTCCCAAGGCTTTCTTGAGTGCCAGTGACCTACGGAAGCATGAACGCACCCACCCTGTGCCCATGGCAACCCCCACTCCCCTGGAGCCCCTTGTGGCTTTGCTAGGAATGCCTGAAGAGGGGCCAGCCTGAAACTGGTGGTCCCCTCACCACACTCCCCTGAGCCCAGCCTCCCCAGGGTGCCTCATGAACGGCTTTGCATCCCAGCTCACACTCCAGGCTCCAGATCCTGCCCCTGGGGAACTAGCTCACCTTTCACCTAAGAGCTGGGGAGGCTGGCAGCTGCTGTGACAGGGTTCTGAGCAGCACTCATTAAAGCATTCACTTTGACACTGGATTGTGTTCTGTGTTCTGGTGGAGGGTGAGTGGGTGGGAATTTGGGCACCAGATAAGATCCAGTGAAGAAGTCTGGCCTGACAAACTAGAAGGGTCTTTGAATGCTTCATATCCCAAAGTGTATTTGGGGATGTCTTAACAAAAGATTCCGTGGTCAAGTAAGTAAGTACAGAAAATTCCCTGTGACCTTGGGAATGCTTGGTAATCAAAAGTTGTATTGAACTTTTGCGCGTGCGCGTGTGTGTGTGTGTGGGGGGGTACTGGGAATTGAATCCCGGGGCGCTCTACTACTGAACTTGAGACACATCGTCAGCCGCCCCCCTTTATTTTTTCTTTTCTTTCTTTCAAAGAGACAAGGTCTTGCTAAGTTCTTGAGATTGGCCTTGAACTTGAGATCCTCCTTCAGCCTCCCAAGCCACTGGGATTACCATGTCCAGCTAATTAAAAGTTGTAGTAAAGGCATTAAAAACTGCTATGAATAAATCTATTTAGCGTTGTTTAGCCCATATTTAGGATTATATAACCTTTTACTGAGTCGTTCTTTTGTTCTTTTATTTTTTGTAAAAGAGAGGGACAGTGACACGGAAAGAGAGGGTATCAACTTTATCTAGTTTCTCATGTGGCTTTTGTTGTTCTGAGACTTCGCTGCGCATGTGGTGCTGGGGTTTGAACTCGTGTACTTGCTCATGACAGGCAAGC